>KQ086097.1:0-60310 GCA_001020605.1 Schizopora paradoxa | reverse complement strand
TTTTCGGAGCTCCGCGTAGAGTATATTTGACGTCAAACAATAAACCGATTATAATACTCGCTGGACCCTGGTACACCTGGATATGCAGACCGATATAGGGTATACATCTAACCCTATACAGTTACCAGAAAGGGCTACACACCTTGAGCACTTCGAAAAGCAGGCAGCCTTCAGCGTTTGCTGAACGCCATTGAGAAGCGTCAGCGATCGCTGAAGGCAACTGAGTATGATCAGCGAACGCTTTGTATTGAGATCGATCAGCAAACGCTGTGTAAAAGTTAATATTGCCGATCAGCAAAACGCTGATCTCATTCAGTTTTGGGGCTGGCAGCAGTGGATTGATATAGAGGGAAACGTGAAATCCCTCGTTTGGTCCAGCGCGCGCGATGAGCGTTTCCAATTCAAGTCTCGAGGAAAATGATCCAAGCATGGTCCATAAGCTGCGTGTCCCCAACGCGACATTGTAAAATCTGCGAGAGACTTTCGATAAACTGACGGCTTGCTCTGTGATGTCCCAATCGTCATATTGCTCCCAAACAGCTATCTGAAAAATTCTCGCGACGAGCTCGTCAGGCAGAGATTTGATCCCCTTTGAGCGTTTTGCTGCGATGACGCGTTCTTGCGACGAATTGAGCTGCGATTGGAGATCCGTTGCAACGTTCAGAAGGGTATGCGATATCTTGATTATGTTGTCGATTTCAACAGTAGATTTCAAGAGGCGATCAGCCCAGGCAGCATCCACGACTTGTCCGTCGTTGTTTGCGAAAGGGTCTTTGTCGTCACCGTAACTGCGTCGGGACAAAGGATTCAACAGATATAAGATCCGATTTTCAACGTGTAACAGGTGTAGCTCACACATTCTGAAAGGTAGTCCAATTCTCCATTCGAAAAACCTCGTTCAATTCCAGCTGGTTAAAATTGGCGACATTTGGCGTCCGTGCAGCTTTCTCCAAAGTCTGCAAAACGATCAGCATTCCATCGTGCCGACGTTCTCCATCTAAGTGAGCTGTTGCCTCCATGTATAACGATGGCGATGATGGTGCGTTGACCTGTATATGTTCTGGAAGGACGTGGTGCAGGAGAAAGAGCATGGTTGAATCTTGACGCGTGCCGATGGCATGGCATGTACAGTTCGGCAAAGCCCGACAGTCGCGTTTTTGGCCGTGCTTACCTCTGGTAAATTCCCTCCTCGAGATCTTGGGTACTTTAAATCAACTTGAAAGTTTGAATATCATTGAACGAATAGAAGCTTCTGTGGAGTTGAAAAGCTGACTCCGAGATTTCCAAGAATCTTCTTCAAGTTGTGAATTGGACGTGACTCACCGAGGAACGACGGAGTTCCTCCATGGTATGTAACTACTATGCTTGGTGTGCATTTGACCTTGAGACTTGGGTCTCGGTCGAAAAACTCCATACTGTACAAGACACCTTATTACAGCGCCTTCGAAACTCCACTCATAACTTGAATACTCTTCTCTATACCTCTTGCTGGATGATGTAACTTTTCTTCACCAATTATCCGCATCAAATCTTCGTCCGCCACATTCGTGCAGTATTCCACCGCAACCCGCTCTATATTTTTCCAAACATCGAATTCCCGAACAAGACTAGAGACAATCGAGCTGAGATCGGCCCCCGTCATGTTTTCGCATCCAACGAACTTCAGTTCACGAAGACGACACCGTTCGCTGAAGTCTGCTTTTCGCAGGTTGGAGGCCTCCTTGATGAATTGCACTCGAACCCAACTCGAGATAATCAAGTTTCGGATGCTGAAAATCCTATCGAGTGGGATATAGAATGCCCGATTGTCACGCGGAACTTCTTGCATCTCCGTGACAAGGGAATTGCCTCGATCGAGCCACAGGAAATAGTACAGCGACGTCGGTTGACTCAACTCCGATAAATGTTTGGGCATCAATGCAATTGATAAGTCTCCGACCACCCTAGACCAAGCTTCGTCCTCCATCTCAACACCCGTGTCCACGAACCCGAGAGAAAAGTTGATATTCTCCAAGGACGGCATACGTAAAGCATTCATGAAAGATGCTAGACATGACCTTTGGGGTTGGTGGTCAATTTTCGCTTCGAGACCGCGGAGTTGAAGGCGGAAGGTAACGATTGAAGGGCACTCCGTCGCTCGAAGCGCCAGATCACAAACAAATTCGTTTGCGCCGTGTAAAGTCAAACTGAAGGTGGTGAGGTTCGGAAGGAAACCCAAGAATTTGAGCAACAATATCAACGGCAATATAGGAGCGTTGAAGCGATCGGTAATAATCTGCGTAAAATCGAATGTTGTCACCGAGGTGAGGGCGGCGGTGGGGGAGAGGAGAGTGAACCAGCACCGGAGGGAGCGTAAATTTGGTGCCCATTCATAGCTATCGCGCTCGACGGTGACATAAAGATCTTTGCTGTGTCCGCGCACGTCCAGTTTCTCTAGCATGGGGAGATGAAGACCACGCTCATTGAACGACGATGACAGGACTCCGAGTAGAACTGAGACACCGCCGATAACTGGTGGATCGCTGACCCGAACTTTTTCGTCTTGAGTCAACGTCATTGTTCTCCAGTGGGGAACAATCGATTGACAGGAATTAACGAACCAATCTATTCCAGAGGAATGGATGTGTGAATCGTAACGGGCGAATGCGTGGTATTCTTCGTGCGGGCCAGCACGAGAAATGAATGTCTCCAATTGACTTGGTGAATCGTACGAACAAAGCGTTGCCCATAGACTGCGCGACGCCAAGGCGACGTTTCGAAACCTGCGGGATACTTGCGAAAGCCGAATCGCCTGGTTCCCTCCATTGCGGCCCTCTGCCCAAACCGCGAATTGAAATATTTTCGTGACGATCTCAATCGGGAGTCCATCGCTGCCGTCCGAAAGCTTTGCGGAGATGCTCTCGCGCGCTCTCTTAAAACGCATTTGAAGCTCATTTGCGAATTTCGAGAGTACGCTTGACATCGAAACGATAGCATCTATTTGATGTGCGGATGCCATGAACCGAGAGGTCAGATCTGCGCCCATGATTTCATGCTCCAAGTCGTCTGAAAACGGGTCTACGTCATTTTCGCTATAAAGGACATCGTTCAGCTATCATAACCCTTGTTCTCGTAACCGGATAACTCACATGTTTCGAATCGCACTCCACTTGTTCGTATTGAAGACCTCGCTCAAGTCCAACAGATGAAAATCTGGCGCTCGTGCCGCTTTCTCCAGTGCGAGCAAAACTTCGAAAGCTTCACTTTCCGGCCCCATATGAGCAAGTTTCGAGCGCAGCTTCCGTACGATATCGAGGCACGCAGTAGTGGATGGAGGCACGCTGTAAAGGTGTGTTTGACTGGTGCGTCGTCGTTCGTGTCATCACGGTCGTCGTGTCAACCCAGCTCGGCATAACCCGGAGATCTCTCAGCCATGCCCGTGCTGCGCTCAAAAAAAATCCTTTCTCATCCTTTCTCAACGACCCGTGTTAGGTGAATAAAGAGGTCTGGGCGGACGATTTGTTGAGAGCCGACGCTTTTCGAGAGCTTCGCGACGATGCGTTCCCGTGATCGCTTGACGTGCGTCTGAAAACCCTTTGCGAGATCCAAGAGTACACTCAGCATCGAGATGATGGTTTCAATCTGAAACGTAGATGCCATAAAGCGAGAAGTCAGGTCGGCGTCGATGACCTGACTGTCGAGGTCGGTGTCGAATGGATCGACATCGTCGTTACTGCGTCAAATATTACGGAGCTTCGATCAGCAGCTAGTAATATATGAAAGCTAAGACTCACATAGTCCGAAATGCAATCCAATTCTCCCAAGAGAAAACCTCGTTCAAGTCCACCATGTGTAAATTCGGCACCCCAGCTGCTTTCTCCAAAGCCTACAAAACTCCTGAAACGTCCTAGTGTTTTTCAAGCGAGTAAGATGCCATGATTAGTTTCTTATTTGGCTTTCGTAGAGATCATGGAGGTTGATAAGGAGAGTCGACGGTTGTCATTGGTCGACGTTGGTTGCGAAGACGCACAGCGAAAAACCTTCGACGTTCCGAGACAAGTTGTAGAACGAGCGAAATCGTCTTTCGATTGTTCACGACGTGACTCTGGTGTTATTTCTACCAAGATCTTCAATGAACGTTTACACAATTTTTGGAGAAGAAATGAGTACATTACATGCTTTGACTGTAGACTAAATCTTTTTCGCCTAAGACTTGCCGAGCGTTCTCGTATTTGAGCAGTCCGCAGTTCTTCATGGTGACTCTGTCAAGCTGTTCCCAATACCCATCCTTCTTCAAATACCGCACAATATTTTGTAAGTCGTCAACCTCCATATGTTCGCAGTCGAGGAATCGGATTTCTTGAAGTTGAATCGGCCTATGTTTTAACGGCGTTACTCTCGCCTGCGGGTATCTTTCGTCAATGGAGGCACGCCCATCGCGAATAAGAACCGCGCAAGAACGTGCCGTGACGTTCAAAGTCGAAATTGTAGGGACGTTGTTGATGTAGATAGGGAAAATCACTGGAATTTCCTCTCCCTGAATTCCCGGAGCTCTATCACAAGATACTGTAACCGAGACTTGCACGGAGAGCGTCGCCAGGCGTGAACAGGTTCTCCCGAACTCGTGGGGGAGCAGTTCGCTTGGGAAGACTTCCAGACGTTCAGTGCGTTCATATTTCTCTCCGCCCGCATCCAGAAACTCGATGGAGAAGGAGTAATCTTCAAGATTAGGAAAGCGGAGTGCGCAAAGGAACTGACCGACTGAGCCTTTTCTCCCCCCATACAGGTTTAACGCAAGTAGCCGTAGGCAAAATCTCTTGACAAACGGACACCCTGATGCCGGTGGACGCAATGTCCCCTCTGATAAATCAGTATCCACATTGCCCAGTCCCAAATCAAAGTCCGTGAGACTTGTCAATGAGGTTAGAAGGTCGAGAAGCTCTTGCATCCTAGCGGGCAATGCAAAAGTGCTCTTCAAGTGCAGCACGCAGACGAATGTAGTGACTGAAGAAAGTGCAGTCGGCGATAGTGGTAGGTATTGAGCGCATCGTAGCGATTGTAAATTCGGCGTTTCCCAAGGAAAAGAACTGGATACAGCTCTATGGTGCATAAAGTCAAAATCCAAAGCCACTAGGCGAGGAAGCGATGAATGCCTGGCGCCGAACGCATTCAAAAACATCCGCATTTCGTACGAGACGTGTCCGTAGATGTCTGAATTGGGGTCGATTCGAAGAATGGGTTTGGGATGATGTCCACGAGGAAAGTTACCAATTTGCATTGTTTTCCATCGAGAGTAGAATCGTGAGCAGATTTCCACGAAGTCCCAAGGCGAGCGTGAAGTTGGAATGTTGATAAAGATGTGAAGGTCCGTTTGAGTGCCGCTCCGTGAAACGAGCATTTCCAACTCCTCTCTCGACGAACTAGAGCAGAATGTAGTCCAAAGGTCGTGTTCCACTATTGAAATTGCTCTGAACGTGCGCGACACATGGGACAGATATCTGGCCTGTTCCCCGCCTCTATGTCCTTCTGCATGAACAGCCCACTTAAAAACCATCGCGAGGATCTCGTCCGGAAGATGAGATATGCCCTTCGAAAGTTTGGGTACGATGGGACCCAGAATGTCCTTGTATTCTTGGCTGAGTTCGGTTGCGACGTCGGTCAAGTGCTTGAGAATTGAGCGCATGTTGTCGAGTTCGTGAGCAGCGGTCGAAAGTCGGGAGATCATGCCAGCGTCGATGATCTCGGTATGACCACGCCTTCTTTTGAAAGCTTCATCTAAATCACTGGCAAAAAAAGGTCATGATTCCGTCTTGCTGCACTTCAGCGGTTGGGACTCACGGATTATGACCAGCCTTCCAGTTGTTCCTGCCCAAAATGCTCTTCAAATCTTTCCGCTCAACATTCGGGACCCGCGACGCCTGCTCCAGTGTATGCAGAGCACCCATTATCCCGACATCCTGTATCGGCGATTTTGAAGCCATCCTCTTCTCATCGATCGAGCTACCGTCGTGGAGGAGGAGATGGTGGTGGTCAGAGGACAAGAAAATTTGTGCTGCACACGCGCGTGGCCATCGTCGTTGTCGACTTCCACAACGCTCGCCTTCACCTCATTTACTGCCTTCGCCCATCCACGACAGACAACTACATCCAAATCTTCGACACCAATACCTGTTGGAGGTACCTGAGCAGTAACCACCCGAACTTGGAATGACGAGACATGCTGCAGCCAAAGCAGCGGCAAAACGGGTCTTGCGCTCTCTCGAGGCGGCGGGGAAGTTGCATCACGGCGACGGGCAATTGAGGTTCAGGTTCTGGCATAGGAACTGGGAGTCGGGAAAGAAAATGTGCGTATGAAACGCTCTGCTTTCAATTCTAATATTTGAACTTCAATCGACAGAGACAATTTGACACCGGATGAAAATTTCGACGCGGAGACGATGCGCGAACTTGCAAGCAACCGTTGCCAGCTCGAGTACATCGTACAGCTCACAAAAGCTATAGGGGACTCTGCTTCCGACCTTTTGGATCGCTATGAGCGTTTCTTGAATCCATATTTTGCGAAGCTGTCGAAGGGTTTTGCTTCCTTGCCTGACGAGCTCCTTGGGCTCATCTTCAAGTTTGCAGCGCATCCTGAAGAAGAAGGTCCCAAATACTCGATCTATATCTCGCAGGTCTCGCGCAGATTCCGAAGGATAGCTCTAGCAGATCAAAGCCTATGGTCGCATCTCTTCTTCCGACACGATACGAACCTGAGGAGGGTAAAACGATGCATCGACCGTGCCGGCGACCACAACGATGTTCGTCTCATTCTCAAGGACAGCGCAATGGTCGAGATAGAAGATCTTCGAATGCTGATGAAAATATGCTCACCCATTGCTCACCGTTTGCGTACGATCTCGCTCTTCGGCAATTGGGATGACTCTTGGGAAGATGCGAACACCGACTACACGTTGGCTGGCACATTAAACCAACTTCTACCTCGTCGCCTCTCCCTTCCTCGACTACATGAGCTAAATCTCGCCCAGGACTTCTACTCTAACCCCGATAACCCTGGTGGTCTTCCTATCTGGGTCACAAGTGAAGCCATCGAGTCGACGAATTTATGGACCACACCTCATCTTCGCAGTCTTCGTTGTCGCGAATATATCCCCCCGCCCTCATTCCCCTTTAAAACGATCACATCCTTCTCTCTCCGGCTCACTCTCATCATTCGCAACGCAGTCTCAGACCAATTGGTAGAGCTATGTGACTTCTTATCCGATATGCCAAACCTCGAGGAAGTTGACCTTGATTTGATCAACGATGGCAATGCCGATGAATATTCGGGACCCGAGCTAGAGATGGTACCCTTACCGGCCGTCAAATCCTTTACCATCCACGCTAGGAAGTTCTCCTTGCCCTTCGGTGCGCTTTGGGTGCTCGGCTCGTTCGTGAACCATCTGCACATGCCAAAACTTGAGCGATTGGCCATACACCTCGAATGGGAGGAACTGAACACGTTCTTCTCTCCGCGCGTACTGAACCGGGCACTCCCACTATTCGTCTTCTCGATGATGCCGAATCCAATTTTACATCGGTACCTCAAGCATTGCTCTATCGAGCTCTCGCACCCTCCTTTCAACATCGAAGATGATACCTCCGAGCCGACCGAGCTTCGCGAGAAGGAAGATCTTATTGAACTCAAGATCCCCCTCGACAGGATTCCCTACGTCAGCGTTCTGGAAGTGAAGACGTATGGAAACGTATACTTCTTTCTCGCCGACAAGGACAAAGCATCTATGCAACCGTACCAGCTTCGCGAGTTGCGCCTCGTCGCTTGCAATAATATGGTACGAGAGGATCTCGAAGAGACGCTTCAATCGTTGGAGGACATTGGTGCCAGGGACACGTTCGAGCGTCTCGTAATCAGCAATTGCGAACTGTTGGATGAGAGTATGGTGGATGTCGCCATGGCGCAGAAAGGCTGAATATTGTACACTCGAGCGGACTGGTACTTGTCAGCGAAATGTCTCTGTGAGTGGTTTCTCCGAACCGTACCCTCGCGAGATACTGAAATATCGTTTATAAAAAGTCGATGACGCTTATATACAGTTAATGCATTCGTCGGACGGCACCGCGCCTCAATGATCACTCTTTGAGTGGCTGAAGAACGCAAAATACTTCGAGCTCATTGATGAAGAGTCTGGAAGAGAGGAATCCATTTATATTTGGGGCCTCAGTCGAAGGGTAGAGCGCGGTATATATTCCACGATTAATGCAAAAAAGTACTGACAGTACGAGGCGTAAGCTAAATAACGGACCACTCGTGCTGAGATAGAGGTCTAATGTCATACTTCAGAATTCAATTTCCAAACAAGTTTATTCGTCCGCGATTTCGTGAAGCTCAATTTCTCCTTGCCAACTATCTTCACGACGTCTTCGTATTCCAAGGAGCTTCCGCAGTTTTCCATTTTGAAGGTGACAAGCGTATCCCAAACGTTCGCTTTACGAAGTGATGTGACCAGCTTCTCCAGCATTGGGACATCGAGCTCATTGCATTCTATGAGTCGTAGTTCTTGAAGTCTAGATTTTCCCCTGAGGTCTTGAACGGTGCCGACTTCTATACCAGTGAACGACTGCAAAGTTAACGATGTGACTTGTGGAATATAGGAAAGCGGGTATTTCCACGACTCATATGCTGATTTGCACCACTCTGGATCTTTCTTGTACTCCGTATGCGATAGCTTGAAGGTGATCGACGAAAGCTGCACGAAGGACCTGAAGTTGAAGCATCGCATTAATTCCTCAAGGCGAGCTTCCGCTATACGTCTGAGTTTGATCTTTGACGAATATATTTCGAGCGATACAGCGATCTCGGTCAGACAGGGGAACTTGAGGGACGACATGAAAGGTTCCAGAAAAGAATCGACTGCCTCTGGGAAGACGAATGAGGGAAAATCCAATTTGAGGGAGGAGAGCGAAGGACATTCAATCGAGCAGTCCTCGAAGACCTCCATTATTCGAGTGGAAGTACGGATAGACAGGTCAAGGACCGTCAGTGATTGAAGAGTTGGAAGGAGATTGCGTAAATCCGCGAAAAATCCACAAGGAAAGGTCGAGATCGGTAAAGAAAGAGATGCTGAGAGCGACTTTACAGATGTATAGGCCGAGGAAGGAAGGGGTATGTATTCACTGCACTCAATCCGTTGCAGGCTTGCAAACGTCCACCGAGGCTCGAATTTCAAGTCCTCCGATGGCTCGAGTCCAGAGTTGGCGACGGATTGGAACTGGTCGACGCGCAGAAGTCGAAGGCGAGGGAACCTCAACTCATCTTCCCCTCGACACTCGAACAACTCCTCGAACGGGCCGTCCGCGTTGTCACAGTCACTCTCGTCGATCCCAGAGGTCACCAGCAGCGTTGCCCAGCGTGACGCTAGCGGCAGACACCTATCCACGAAATTGTGCACATCATCGTTTTCCAGCGACGCGTGAAGGACGATGTGGAGGTCCGAATCCTTTCCACTGCGAGCGAGGAAGGTTTCGAATTCTTCTTCTGGCGCGTACCCATCCAACGTTGTCCAGATAGATTGCGTTCCCAAAGCGACATTTCTGAACCTCCTGGAGACGTGCGACAACCATATGGCCTGCCTCCGACTGTCCCGACCTCCAGGGGGTGCCGCGAATCCGAAGATGAGCATGAGGACTTCATTGGGAAGAGAGGCGATCCCCTTCGAAAGCTTCAAAATGGTAGGCTTAGAACGAGACGCGATGCTTTGGTGAAGTCGAATGGCAGAAGAGTACATTTCTTCTAAGATTTGTAACATGTTGTCGAGAACCTTCTCGTCTTGGAAAAGCTGAGATATATTCTCTGCAGATATGTCGCTCCGATTCCAATTTCTGAAAGGAGAGCCGATGAACGTCGACCACAGAGAAAAAAGTATATCGAACTCACGTTCTTAGACGACGCCATGATTCAACCTCGAAGTTCGACCCCCTTCCACGTTCTCTACAACTTCTGCCTTGCGATGCTTGTTTCAATGCCATTCTCTCCAAGGCCTCCAGGACAATTTTCTCGTCGACGTCGTAATTTAATGCTGAAGCCATCGTCGACGTTGGCGTGTTGGCAAACTTCAAGTGGTCGCCCTGCAAATCGCTCGTCAAAATGATTTTCCCGTCAGATAACCAAAACGCACTTTGAATTGATCACAATCAACCAGAATGGTATATTCACTCGCCCGTCGTTCGAGAGAACTTGGTTGTTTGGTGGACGTTTGTGACCACGACGCGTCGTTGCTTGTCCACGTCGACGCGTCTTTCACCCCAACCACCATCATGATCGAACGACACGCCTCAAAACTTCATGTCATTGAGCCTTCGACGTCCTATCGAGCGATCTTGTGAAGCAGGATGGCCTTCTCGACGTTTTCTCGGCCAACTCGAGATCAGACGCGACCTTTCTAGCCTCAACCACCCGGTTCACTGGAGGACGCTGTCTCTTCTCAGCTATCGAGCTCGCCAAAGGTCTTTCCTTTCCGCAACCTTGCGGCGACGACAGCAAACTTTGGCGCTCTATTAATCAGTTCTCGCCATGTCTACGCCTAGAAAGGTCGACCATCACGCTTTCAAAGCCGAAATGCTGAAGGTTGTGGGCTTGCTCGAGCGAGCATCGAGGCGGGGCTTCCTAACGCATCCAGAATTCGCGTTTAAGGTGGAAGATTTGTCTTTTGCGACGAACCGGTGAGTTGATGCCATCGTATGAGACGAGATGTCGTAATACTGATTGTGACCCACGGCGAAGCATCTCGAACTCGCCGAAGCCTCTGAACTCACGAACGAATGGAACCAGTTATTTCATGAGCAAAGTTCTTCAAACTCTTTCGACGTCTGCCTCCGATCTGTTGGACGTCTATACCAGTCGACCGGAACCTTACTGGGGCAAGCTTGAAAATGGGTCCGCATCTCTTCCAGATGAACTCTTGTCGAGCATCTCCCATCTTGCAACCTTCTCAAACGTGCAAATTAAAGAGGACAAAACCCCATATCAATCAATGCTTTCCCATATATCTCGAAGGATTCAAAGGATTGTTCTGAACGACAAGGCATTCTGGTCGACGATACACCTGAAAGGGATCATGACAAAGGAGAAGTCGAAGTGGCTCCAATCTCGGGATGGAATTGCATGATCTCAACGTCGCCACCGCCCGCCGTTCGGCAAGCGACAAACCCAAATTACTTCCGCCGCGAATCGCGCCTTACGGCGCACCATTGCGCTTTCGATCTCGCGTCGACGTCTGGGGACTCGGATTTGTCTACTCGCTTAAGTGCCTTTCGAGGCACGGTGGCTCGCAACTCGAGGATCTGAATCGTGTAGCACCGAGAGCGGAGTCGCGTACAAGTCCGGGTTGAGTGAAACCGTCGTGCGCTGCAGATCTCCTTTTGGGTCACGCGAACGGCGGGCGGGGGCGGAGGCGATGGTTGATCGGCGCTCGTTCGAATAAATGTGGCGGACTTTTCGACTTCTACACTTAACATGTCAATAATAATATCCTTTCACTCCAATATCACCGAGACTTACCTATTCACCTCTGTATCTCAATCCAGATAATGCAACTTTTCTTCGCCGATTATCCACATCACGTCCTCGTACGCCAGATTCTTGCAGCCCTGTATCGTGACTCGTCCTATATTGCTCCAAACATCGAATTCGCAAACAAGACTGCTGACGACCGAGCTGAGATCAACCCCGCCCATGTTTGCGCATCCGACAAAATTCAACCTCCGAAGACGACAGCGTTCACGGATATCGATTTTTCGTAGATACGGATCTTGCTTGACGAATTGCGCTCGAATCCAACTCGAAATACTCAGGGTCTTGATGTTGAGAATCATGTCGAGTGCGATATGGAACGCACGAATGTCGCGAGGAACAACTTCTTCCCAGTGGGCAAGAGGAGTATCTCGATCGAGATATAGGTTATAGGACAGCGATGTCAGTCGACTCGATTCCGAGAAATGCGTGGGCATCAATTCCGTCGATAGTTCTCCGAGCGCCAAAGTCCAACCTTCGCCATCCATTTCGCCTCCGAGTCCAGTGTCCCCGAAACCGAGAGAAATGGAGTAATTCTCCAAGGACGGCAGGCGCAAAGCATCCAAGAATAATGCTAGACATGAACTTTGTGGTGGGGGGTCTGTTTTCACTTGTAGATTGCGAAGTCGAAGGTGAAATGAGATGATTGAAGGGTGCTCCGTCGCTCGAAATTCTGTGTCACAAACGAGTTCGTTCGCGCCCTCCAGTTCGAACCTGAATGTGGTGAGGTTTGGAAGGAAGCTCAAGAAATTGAGCAACAATCTCAACGGTAGAAAAGAATCGCTGAAAGTGTCTGAGATTAACTGCGTAAAGTCGAATGTCGTGATCGAGGAAAGGGGGGCAGTGGGTTTGAGGAGAGCGTATGCGCACCGGAGAGTTCGTAAGTCTGGTGCCCACTTTATTGCCGTTTGCAAAAATAATGTCGTTGGGCAAAAAAATCTTTTCGTTTCGGAACCTCGGGCAGTCTGCTCCGAACAGCGGGTGAGAACAGAACTCAGCTGATTCAGCTGTCGACCGCTGATGTCATCTCTTAAAAAGGTGTCAATTTAACCACTTCTGGTAAGGAAGCGCGCATTGCCGGGGCGCTCCGATGATTCCGATGATTGAGCGCCAGCCAAGCGCCCGTCGGCCTGGTCTCCGAAGTCCTTTAGCGCCGCGTCGGACTGCTCGGAGCTGGCGTGGAACGTGTTTCTTTTTTCGCCCAACGACATTATTTTTGCAAACGGCAATAAGTTTTCGCGTATGCAGGCGATATAAAGTGCTTTAGTGTTTCCTCGAATGTCCAGTTCCTCCAGCATGGGAAACCGTAAACCATGCTTCACGAACGACAAGGATAAACCTCTGAGTAGAACGATGAGACCGCCGTTCACTGATGCATTCGAGACGCAAAGTTTGTCATCTTGAGTCAGCGTCATTGTTTTCCAACGAGGAGCACTCGATCGGCAGGCATTTGTGAACCGATCTATACCAGATGAAAACATGCGATGAGTGAAATGGACGAATATGTTGTATTCTTCGTTCGAACCAGCGCGTGCGATGAATGTCTCCAGCTGGCTTGTTGAATTAGACGATGAAAGAATATTCCATAGGCTCCGAGTCCGTAGAGCGATGTTGCGAAATCTGCGAGAGGTTTGTGACAGCGATATGGCCTGTCTTCCTCCTTCGTTGCCCTTATCCCGAACGGCGAATTGGAAGACGGCCGCAATGAGTTCGTCCGGGAGTCGATTGATGCCTTTCGAAAGCTTTGCGGAGATGCGTTCTTGCGTCTGCTTGAGCTTCGATTGAATATGATTCGCAGAGCTCGAGAGTACGTTCAGCATTGAAACGATAGCATCTATCTGAAAGGCAGATGCCATGAATCGAGAGGTCAAGTCGGCGTCGATGATTTCGTTGTCCAAGTCGTCGGAGAACGGGTATACGTCGTTTTCGCTGAAGAAGGTATTATTTAATGACCATGATCCGTGTGCTAGAAATCGGAGAACTCACATATTTCGAACCGCACTCCACTTGTTCGTACCAAAGACCTCGCTCAAGTCCAGCAGATGAAAATTCGACGCTCGTGCCGCTTTCTCCAGTGCGAGCAAGACTTCTGACACTTCGCTTTCAGGAGACATATGTCCAATTTTCGTGTGCGAATTTCGTACGACTTCGAGATACGCGACAGTGATGGTGGTACGATGAAAAGGAGGGTTGACTGGTGCCTCGAACCCATCGTGCCGCGCAAGCCAGCTCGGCATAACCCGGCGGTGTCTCGGCCATATCCGTGCTGCCTTCATAAACCAGCCGAAAGTGGGCCATTACCTACGTATGGCTTACCCGATTTGCTGTTTTTTTAAAAATATTAATGTCTTGAGATGTGTACTAAGATTCTGGATTTTTCACTGAATGGAAAAGAGACCCAACGGACAGACCGAGAAAATCGAGCGTGGCAATGTGCCGTATTGAAAACTAGCGCGGCTCCGGTACCCGGCTGACTGCCTACCGGACTTTCCGCGCGCGGCTTTGACCGAAGCGGATCAAATAAGATCATACCGGCAACACCGGCACAACGCCATTGAATTGTCCGGCAATCAAGGAAGTTTAAGCGACTTACCGCATCTGGCATAACTGAAGCAAGTGCCTCATAGTGACGGAGCGTATTATAACCGATTTTCTTACGCAAATCGGAAAAATCCCTCCTCAACGGCTTTGGCTTCCTGATAGTTAGCTTGCTATTTCGAATCATTCATGTTGAATAGGAAGGTATAAACTGACTATAAGTTGAATAATGAGAGGTCAGGCAACTCGCAACGCGTAGAATAATAAAAAACCAGGCTTGTCCCCAAAGCTGCCCGAGTTTCAATCCAGAAAATGCAACCTCTCCTCTCCAACTACCCCAACTATATCATCGTATACGATCTTATCACAATCCTTCACTATGACGCGTACTATATTCTTCAAAACTCCAATCAATCGTAAACTCCTGACGGTCCATCTAATATCCTCCTCTGTCATATTTTCACATCCGATAAATTTCAGCTCTCGAAGGCGACTCGACTCGCCGAAGCCAGTTGGTTGCAAATTTTCATCGCCAAACCCTTGAGTGAAGAGCACGGGAACAAAACTTGTCACAGTCATGTTCGAAACGTCGAGAATCCTATGCAGCGGGATGTGAAAAACTCTCCCGTTGAGCGCCGGTGGCGAATCCGTATGTCCATGGCCATCAAGCCAAACTTCGTAGGATAGCGATGCCAATTGGGCGGAGTCTGTGAAATGGTCGGGTAACAATGCATGGGATGCATTGTAAAGCGCCCGAGACCATTTTGTGGATTTTTCTTGGCTCCTCCCTGAGTTGACGAATGGATAGTAATTTCCGTACGATCTGGCACAGACTCCGATGGAGATTGATAGATCCTTGAGCGATGGCATGCGTAGGACATTTACGAGTTTTGTTATGCACGAGCTTTCGGCCTCGAATTTCGATAGATCGAAATTACGAAGTCGCAAGTGGAACGAAGTGATCGATGGCTTTTCACATGTTGGCAGTACAAGAAGATCGTTGGAACCCGAATAGGTTGCGGTTGCATCGTATACCTCCAGATCAAAGAAGGACAGTTTCGGCATCGCAGACAAAAATGCGAAAATCCATTTCAAGGGGGATTTTTCATAACCGCTCGAGATGCTTTGCGTGCAAGCGAAGGATGTCACCGAAGAAAAATTGTCGGAAGGGGAGGGGAGGAAATACGAGCAACGAAGAGTACGCAGTTTCGAGGTTGCCCATCTCAAATTGCCGCTTTCTAACCGTCCATAATAATCGCTCCTGTCGCCACAGATGTCCAGATCTTCCAACATTTCAAATTGCATACCGTTCTTTCCGAGGAAACCAAGAAGACTCTCCAGAATGTTCTCCACACCTCCGTAACTTAGTCGCTCAGAGTACCAATCTTGATCTTCTTGCGTCAACGTTAAAGTCTTCCAACGTGACATTGTCGAGTGGCACTTCCTGGCAAAGAGGTACGGATTGAAGAAAGATTCGGAATGGAGGAATACGTGAAATTCTTCATTCGGGCCTGCTCGAGAGATGAACATTTCCAAACGACCATCCGAATCGCGAGAATGAAGGGTGGTCCATAAGCTGCGAGTTTCTAGAGAAAGGACCCGGTACCTCCGAGAAACTTGCGATAGCCATATAGCTTGCTTCCCTCCGTATTCCCTCTCTTCCCAAACCGCGAATTGAAAGATCTTCGAGACGAGCTCATCCGGTAGTGAGCCGAAGCCTTTTGAAAGCTTTGAGACGAGACGCTCCTGCGACAACTTGAATTGCTCCTGAAAGCCGTACGCGAAGTCCAGTAGCGTGTTCAGCATCGAGATCATGGCGTCTATTTCGAATGCAGACGCCATGAAACGTGAAGTCAAATCCGCGTTGACGATTTGGCTTTCAAGCTCGTTTTCGAAAGGGTATATGTCTTTATTACTGCATTGAAGAGGTACGTAAGTTCGATAGTATGAGAGAAGGTTGAGATTTATTCAGAGTTAGGACTAACATATTTCGATACGCCCTCCAATTCTCCCAACGGAAAACCTCGTTCAAGTCCACCATATGTAGATTCGGCATCCGAGCCGCTTTCTCCAAAGCCTTCAGAACTCCTGAAACCTCCTTGTATTCTCCTTTCTCCCGCGGGTAAAAGCTCATGGTCGGCTTTTCGAATGTGATTTGAGGCGAGTGTAGAGGATTTTATGAAGCGTTCGTGGTCGTCGTTGGTCGCGGTGAGTCATCAGCGGAAAAATTCGAAATCCAACCATCGTGATCGCGTGACAAATCGGCAAGTTGCGGGAAGACTGGAATCTTTCGACTCTTGAAATGTCACGCAAGAGAAGCGTCGGCGCGGTGAGATTGCTAGTGGAAGCTTCACTAAATCTCTTATATGCGGAGAGTTTTTGGAAACATTACTTAGATGTATTGTATCTTGTTCTCTCCTAACTCTTCCAGAAGGACGCCTTTGTGTTCAAGGAGCTTACAGTCCGATACGATGACTCTATCCAGTGCTTTCCAATACCCGTCCTTTTTTAAGAACTGAACCGCGTTTTGGAGGTTCCCAATATCCATATCTTCGCAGTCTTTAAATCGGATCTCCCGAAGACATATCGGCCTCCGTCTCATTTCGACCGGGATCATCTCATTCGGGCGGTTCTCCTCGATAACAGCATAGCTATTGCGAATAAGAACTATGCAAGCTCGCGATGACACGGTCAAGGTCGACACTGAAGGAGCCCTGTCGATGAGGATATTGAATACTGTTGGGGTTTCTGGAGTCTTTTGGGGGTCGTCGTAGGTGACAGTGACTTCAAAGGTCAGCGACGATAGTCGGGAAGGGGGGTTGCTGAATTGGATAGGAAGGACTTCTTGAGGTAAGGTTTCCAAAAGTTGTCTGCGATGTTCATTCGTTCGCCCTTGATCTCTGAAATCGATGACAACAGAAAAGGATTCCAAGTTCGGAACCTGCAATGCCTCGAGGAAAGGCCCGACTAGATATTGTCTTTGGGTATCGATAACGAAATTCGGCAGTCGAAGACGAAAGTTTTTGACGGATGGGAGACCGGATGCTGGTTGACGGAGCGTCTGCATTAAAGCGACATTATCGGCATTGCCGAATTCCAGTTCCAGGTGAGCTAGACTCGTCATAGAGGCGAGGAAGTCAAGCAATTCCTGCATTTTCTGGAACAGTGTGTACGATCCCGACAAGTAGCGCGAATGGATGAATGTCGTCACTGATGAAAATGCAGTCGATGGTCATGGTAAGTACTGGGATGATCGCCACATCTGTAGACTTGAAGGCGTTGGGATGCGCCGTGCATGTCGGTGCAAAGATTGGATATCCAACTCGCGTAAGGCAGGGAAATACGAAACATGACCCATGAGTGAGTCCATGGCTCTTTCCAATTCGCGAGTGGCGGAATTGGTTGAGTCGAATCTAACGTTCGTGTTGTAGGAGAGATCGCCTATCATCATGGAGTTCCACCGAAATGAAGTAGGCGAACAGATCTTCAAAAAGTCTTCGAACGGAAGAGTGGAGGTAGATATTGGGATATAGATGTGGATGTGGATATGTGTGTTGGAGCCGCTTCGCGAGACGAGCGTTTCTAACTCCTCCCTCGACGAGCTCGAGCGGAAGTTGGTCCAAAGATTGCACTCTGAGATTGCGATCGCTCGGAATCTGCGCGAAACATGAGACAGACGCTTGGCCTGCTCGACGCCCTCCTGCCCTGCTGCCCGCACTGCAGACTCGAAGACCATTGCGAGAACCTCGTCTGGAAGAGACGATATGCCCTTCGAGAGCTTTGACATGACAGGGTTGAGAATTCCTTTGTACTGTCGCCCGAGCTCAGTTGCGGTATCGGTCAAGTGCTTCAGGATCGATGTCATGGAGTCAATTTCATGCGCGACGGTCGAAAGGCGGGAGATCAAGCCTGCGTCGAGGATCTCGTCACGATCATACTTTCTTGAGAGAAATTCAAGTAGATCACTGTTCAATAGGTTGGAAATCTGCACTGTCACTTAGAATCATTGCAACTCACGGGTTACTGCTGGCACTCCAGTTCTCCCTGCCAAAAACGCTCTTCAAATCTTGCGACTCAACATTTGGAATCCGCGACGCCTCCTCCAGTGCGTATAGAACGCCTATTGACCCAAATTTCGGGATTGTTGATCTCGAGTTCATCGCAATTTCATCGGCTGCATAACCGCAACAACGGTCGTGGATGTGGTCGGAAGGAGACATGCCAGTGCGTGTCGTCCACCTTGACGACGACGCGTCACGCTCTCGAGATGACTTCGACGACAAAACTCAACTTCATTCCATTTCACCTCCATTCGATCGTCTTTCGCGGACAACATTCATTCCAAATGTCGAGCACGTCTCAATGAACTCGATTGACTGTCATTCAAGATCTAAAAGCATTCGACAGGCAATGCAGCGACAAAATGAGGTCCTGGGTTCTCCGAAGGCCGGCAAGGGAGTTGCATCACGGCGAAGGACTGAGGAGATCGAATTCTGAAAGGAAAATGTGCGTATGGATGATTCTGCGAGGAATGCCACTATTTGAACTACAATTCACAGAGAAGACTTGACTCTGGATGAAAATTTCGACACGGAGACGATGCGTGGACTTGCAAGCACAGTTTCAGGCTTTCAGCTCGAGTACATCTTACAGGCCTCCAAATCTCTGGAGATTCTCTGCTTCCGAAATCTCGAATCGCCGTGAGCGTTACTTGGAAGCTTTTCACGCGAAGTTGTTACCGGGGCTCGCCTCCTTTCTCGACGTGCTCGTTCGGCCCATCTTCAAGTCTGCGGCTTATCCTGAGGAAGAAGATCTAAGATAGTACACAGTGCATACCTTGCAAATATCTCGCAGAATGCGGGAAATGCTCTATATTACCGAAGACCATACTCCTGTGGACTGATAGGAAACAGAAGAGGGTAAAAGACGTGTCGTTGTGGCAACACAACAACGTTCACTTCGCCCTCAAAGATAGCGCAATGGTCAAGATACACCACCTTGAAAAACTCACGAAGTCATGCTCTTTCTTCGCTCTCCGTTCGCTTTTCGGCAATTGGAACGTTGGCTGAGAAGACGCGACCAACGACTACGACGTTGGCACTCAAACTTCTACCTCGCCTCTCCCTCGACTGCGCGAGCGTGATCTCAGGCAGGACTCGGAACTTGCTATTAACATCAAGAACGTCGTTTCTGGAACTCGAGTGAAGTCGTCGAGATCGAGAAGAGGAATTCATGGGCCGCGCCAAATCTACGCTTCCTCGACTTGATCAATGAAGACGATGCCGACGAATTCCTGGGACCTAGCTGGGGTTGATGCTCTATCTGGTCGTCATCGTCTAGCCATCTGTGCGTGTGCTGGGGCTTGGGTGACTGGTCGCATCGAGTAGCAAGAACAAATCAGTTCCCGTTTTCCGCCTGCGCTGGTCTGGACGCTCCCCTCGGTCATACAGTCTATATACTTAACCTCCACCGGCGAACCAAGCCTTGCTCTGTCGAGTAGTCGTAGCTTCTCTTCAAGGATGGTGACATGGTGTTTCCGAGTAATCCGAACTACGCGATGAAACACATAATTGAAACTCTGCAATTTTACCGTTCGACTGCCATCATGCGTCGATCTATCGTATTCTATTCCAAAAGCTTCAGACTACTCATGAAGTTCCCGTCTTATTATATTTATAGTGAATTAACGCAGAAACTGCAATTTCTCCTTCCCGATGACGTCCAACGCTTCATCGTAAACCAGATGATTGCTGCCCTGCACCGTGACCCGCTCGATGTGCTTCCAAACTCCAAGCGATTCGAGACTATCAACAGTGCCTTCAAGATCCACCGACGTCATATTCTCGCATTCAATGAAGTTGAACTCCCGAAGTTGACAAGATTCGCTGATAATAGAGCTTGGGATGCCTCCGTCACCAGGGTCTTGAACGAAAAACACTGGGACGAAGCTTGAGACAGTTACGGAACGAATGTGAAGGATCCTCTCGAGTGGAATATTGAAAAGCCCCATTTCGGCCGGAGGGACATAAGTCAAGCACGAATCCGCGTAATCACCACACTCTAGTTTGCAAGAAAGGGACATCATTTTCGTGGAATCTGAGAAATGCTTGGGTAGTAACGTGCTCGACAGCTTGAAGAGAGATCGAGACCATTTGTTAGAATTGGCCTCACTCTTGAGCTTGTCCTTTAAATGTATCATTTCCTTTGCACCGACAGAGATGGAGACCTGTTCCAGTGACGGCATGCGCAATGTGTCCATGAGGATTGTAATGCACGAGTCTTCGGCCTGGAACCTGAAATCAAAAATATCAAAGTTGCGGAGTCGTAGGCGGAAAGAAGTGATTGTAGGACAGAGCAACCATGGACGCTCTGAATCGGAAGCGGTGTTGTCGGAGTCGTATAGCTCGAGATCAAACGAGGAGAGGTTTGGCATCGCGAGCAAAGAGTCGAAAATGGGTTTTAACGTGGGCGGGTGACTGTAACCACGGAATCTTTGTGTGAGGACAAACGTTGACACCGAGGTGAGGTTGGGGGAAAGATCGGGAAGGAAGTACGAGCACCGGAAGACCCGCAGATTTGAAGCCCAATCGTAGTCTTCAATGTCTGGCACGTCGCGATAGTAATCGTCGTCGTCCCCGTCTATGTGCATCTCCTCCAATATAGGAAGTTGCAATCCCTCTTTGATGAGAAACTCAACGAACTCTCTCATCGCCCAAGCCACTCCACCGATCGATGCTCGATCTTCATAATAATCTTGATATTCTTGTGACAACGTCAGACTCTTCCAACGCGGTATAATCGGCCTACAGATGCTCGAGAATAATCTCTGGCCATGTCGGTTGATGAGGGGATTAAAATGCAGGAATGCATGGTATTCTTGGTTTGGGCCGCCGCGAGAAATGAAAGTCTCTAATTGCGTCTCCGAAGCGCCTGAAAACAGCGTCGTCCAGAGGCCAGGCTTCTCCAACGCAATGCCCCGGAAACTGCGACAAACATGAGATAACCGAACGGCTTGTTTCCCTCCGTTTCGGCCCTCCCCCCAAACAGCGAATTGGAAAATCTTCGTAAGTAGCTCTTCAGGTAGGGAGTTGATGCCCTTCGAGAGTTTCGAGGCGATGTGTTCATGTGAAAGCTTGAACTTCGCTTGCAGCCCATTTGCGAACTCCAGAAGCACCGTCAGCATCTTGACGATCGCGTCCACTTCGAACACAGATGTCATGAAACGGGCGGTCGATTCAGCATCCACAATACGAATGCTCATATCGGCGTCCGAGTCAGGCGTAGCAGACGAATCCTCGCCGCCGCAACGGCCGTACCTGCAACGGATATCGCAGGGGTTCAGTCACTAATGGTTTTCTCATCTTATGAGTTAAATAGACTCACACAGTCCGAAATGCAC
The DNA here is from genome assembly GCA_001020605.1 of Schizopora paradoxa. Taxonomy (NCBI): domain Eukaryota; kingdom Fungi; phylum Basidiomycota; class Agaricomycetes; order Hymenochaetales; family Schizoporaceae; genus Schizopora; species Schizopora paradoxa. Next base: position 38,828 of record KQ086097.1, on the reverse strand, counting down.
TCCAATTATCCCAACCGAAAGCCTGCTGCAAGTCCACCTTGTGTATATTCGGTGCTCGTGCTGCCTTTTCCAGAGCCAACAAGACATCCGGGACCTCCTTGCCCTTGCGATTCAGTTGAAATCTCGAGTACATATTCCGATACGGAGAGAGCGATAGCCTTTGCACTGATGTTAAGGTATGATCGGTCGAGAGCGTCGATTTGGAGGATGTGGTGGTCGTCGTTGAACTTGAAACAATGAAAGTTTGAACGTTCAACCATGCAACGTGGCCGTCGGTGTCACTCAGCTCGGAAAATACCGAGGCAGAGAAAAAATCGCTGTCGCTTGATCGCTTGCTCGGATTCCTCGAATACTGCTGCATGTATTTGTTCTCTAGAGACGGAGCACTTCTCAGTGTTCTAATATCAATCAATATCTCGAAGTATTCCTAACCTACGTACTATCTTTTATTTTCCAAAGCTACATGCAACGCGCATCAACTTGAAAATTGTAACCATTCCTTTCCGACTAGCTCCTCCACTTCTTCGTAAACCAGATGTTTGCAGCTCTGCACCGCTACCCTCTCCAAGTGGTTCCAAATACCAAGAGAATCGAGACAACGAACGGTTTCTTTGAGATGCCCCAAAGTCATATTCTCGCATCCAACAAACGTCAGCTCTTGAAGCCAACAAGATTCGACGTAACTCGCGGTTACAAAGACTCCATCGTACGACGCTTGACCGAATATAACCGGAACAAAGCTTGATATGACCATTTTCTGGATGTGAAGAGTCCTATCGAGCGGAACATAGAACATATTCGTGTCATCCGGAAGTGCGGTAGGCTCGTCAACACCCGAATAGTCACTGTTATCCCATACTTTGAAGAACAGAGATGTCAACAGGGTGGAGTTTGCGAATTGATCTGGCAGCAACAACCACGATAGATGGAAAAGAGATTGAGACCACTTAGTGGAATCAACATTATTCTTATCTGTTTTGAAATGTGCCGCCCCTATGGAAATGGATAGAGCCTCCAAGGAAGGCATGTGTACAGTGTGCATGAGCACTGCAATGCACGAGTGTTCCAGCCTGAAATCGAGTATCGGGAAGCGATCAAGTCGCAGATGGAATGAAATGATTGACGGAAATTCGTACTTGGGAAGCCTTGTCCTGTAAGCAGCTTCGTTTGCATCGTAAGCCTCGAGCTCGAAAGAGGCGAGGTTTGGCATCGTGCGTAAGGATTCGAGTAAGGGAGTTATCGAGGGAGCGCGAGCGAACCCTGACCTATCTCCACCAAAGCTGTGGGAGAGGATGAATGTTGACACCGAGGAGAGATTGACGGAAAGATAAGGGAGGAAGAACGAACACCGAAGTGTGCAGAGATTTGGCGCCACCGTATAGCTAGCCCTATTTCGAGTGTTGTCATAATAACGATCTGACCGATCACCTTCAATGGTTAACTCCTCCAAAGCAGGAAATTGTAAGCCACTTCCAATAATAAATCCGATAAATACTCCAATGATCGTAGCCACCCCGTCGCGCTCTGGCTTCCCGTCGTACCATTTTGAAGCTGGTGTCACCGTCAAAGACTTCCAACGCGATAGTATGGGTTTGCAGATGATCTCGAACGAGTCCATGTGGGCTCCAATGTTGGTACTGGAATGATAGAATGTATGGAAATCTTCGTTTGGACCAGCGCGAGAGATGAACGTCTCCAAGTAACGCCCAGACATTTTTGAGGATAGAGTCGTCCATAAGCCGCGCTTCCCCAGCGCGATGCTCCGAAATGCACGGCAGACATGCGATATCCGAACAGCTTGTGTCCCTCCTTCTTTCCCCTCCCCCCAAACAGAGATTTGAAAGATCTTCGCGAGAAGCTCCTCTGGTAGTGAGTTGATGCCTTTCGAAAGTTTCGAAACGAGGCTTTGGAATGGTATCTTGAACTTCGCCTGAAGCCCGGTTGCGAAGTCCGTAAGAACGTGTAGAATGTTGACGATGGTGTCTACTTCGTATGCGGACTTCGTAAAACGGGCAATCGATTCGGCATTCATGAGTTGAACACTTAAATCGAAATGATCTCGCTCCGCAAATGGCTTGTCGCCGCGACCGTAACTGCATCAGACATTGCGGAGGAATATTGAACGGAAGCTTGACATTTTCGAAGATTTGATTAGACTCACACATTCTTAAACGCTCTCCAGTTCTCCCAGCCGAAGGCCTTGTGCAAGTCTATCAGATGGACATTTGGCGACAGTGCTGCGTCCTCCAAGGCCGCCAAAAGGCCTGAGACTTCATTTCCTTTGAGTCTAGGAGGCGTGTTCCGATACATATTGAAATGTGTTATGCTCGGTGGCCTTCGCGTTGGATTGCTAGTCGTAGTGATATCGGAGTACTGTGAGTCGAGATTAAGATCGTCGCCGTCGTCGTCGTCGCGCGAGTTCTATCGTGACTCCATCAACGCCTCCTGAGAAAGTCACGCGGAAGAACCCGAGCCAGGAAAAAATCGGCCGTCACTCGAAATTGAAGTCAAAGGGCACTACAAGTACTGCATGTATTCGAGATTGAGAGACGAAGTGTACTTCTGGTAAGATACCCCAAAATTCTTCGTAACGTTGTAGATGCAATGGCATGTATCCGCATATTTTCTTTGTGAGACTGTCCGACTGTGTCTGTCAAAATCTGTGTTGCAGCCTTTCCTTTCCGACAATATCCACCACTCCGCCATAAGAAAGCTGACTACAAACATTCACTTCGATCCGTTCGATATTCCCCCAGACCCCGAAGGATTCCAGGCTATTAACGGTTCGCCTGAGATCCAAGGATATCATAATTTCGCATCCGGCGAACTTGATTGAGCTCTCGAAGATGACAGCATATGCATTCGCGTAAATCAATATCTTGCAGCCATTCTTAGTTCGTCTCCTCATATATAATCTTCGAGAATCCCATGTATGTCCAATTCCTCCAGTATAGGAATACTGTGTCATCCATTTCGAAAAGATGGCTAAGCATTGCCAGAGACGTCTCCATCCCGGTAAATTGGCATCATGGCATCACTGTACCACCTTCGCTTGACTTGCGTCACAGTAAGAGTCCTCCAGCGTGGTATGGTTGGCTTGCAAATATTCATAAATCGAGTTTTAGAGCCGGAATCGTAGCGTAAGAAAGCATGGTATTCCTCGTTTGGGCCAGCACGAGAGATGGACATTTCCAAACGATTAGTCGGGTCTCTTGAATGAAGAGTCGTCCATAGGCTGCGTGTTTGTAAAGCGATGTTCCGAAGCCTTCGGGAAACCTGCGATAGCCAAACTGCCTGCCTTCCCCCGTTTTCGCCCTCCGCACCGACGGCGAACGTAAATATTCTCGCGAGGATTTCTTCAGGCATCAAAACTTTGCCTCTGGAGAGCTTTGAGACGATGCATTCCTGAGCTGACCTGAAGTGCGCTTGAAGCCCTTTCATAGAGCCAGAAAGCGCGTCCAGAATCGAGACTATGGAATCGATTTCGAATGTGGATGCCATGAAACGAGACGTTGACTCCGCGTTGAGGATTTGACTGCCCACGTCCTCAGAAATCAGATCTTTGTCGCCAGAGCTACATCAAACATTGCGCAGATTCATCAGAGACGGTCATATTTGTTTCAAGTCGATGCTATGACTCACATGTTTTGAAAAGCCGTCCAATTCTCCCAACGAAAAATCTCGTGAAGATCTACCATCTGTAGATTCGGTGTACGAGCAGCTTTCTCCCAAGGACAGCAAAACATTAGAAACATCGCTGTTACTGCCTTCTGTCTCCATGTTCATATTGACGTTGACGATATCGAGTTCGATTTTGATACGTTGGGGAGAGATTCGTCGTCACGGTCGTGGTGGTTTGTTGTCAAAAGCGTACGGCGCGCGCGCGCAGCGACGTGGCCATGCATGCCCTCTCTTTTCTGCACTCCACCACCTCGACCGTCCTGCGAAATAGTCTGAAGCTGTGGTACATAGGATTGAACGAGCCGCAAGAGATTCTCTTGGAGATTTCCGAAGATGACGAGACGACGACGAGACAACGGCACGACCCGACCAAACACAACTGCGACGTTCTCGAGGCAGCAACCCGTCAACGCTGAATTTGACGATGAACATGAGGGAAATTTGGCTCAGCTTGACGCTTTTTGATCTGGTTAGAGTCGTGCGTATGAATGTCTGTGCGAAAAGTGTCGAAATCTAACCTTTATTCGAGTTCAGTCTTCCGAAGCTTTCGACATCCAGGCAAGGCGTTGACAAGCAAATGACACATCGATTCGACGCTGGACAATCGTCATGGCGTTGGAAGTGTATCTTTGCAACTTTCTGATCATCTCCGAGGCCAACTACCGTGATTTTGACCGACATTTGGTGGGTCCGTCAATCGGCTCGTCATGCCGTTTCCCGAGGATGGAAACGCCAAGATGTCTTCAACTATTCAGCATCTACTGCTAAGCTCACCCGCATTCTAAGGTCTTCGTCGTCAATTCAAACCATATGGCCGAGTCAGGATGCCGACTCGAAAGAGACTCGGAAAGGATCAGTCTTGGCTCTGGAGGCATCTGGACCCTCGTCGTCCTTGAAAGAACGACCGCCTGTTCGATTCGTCTACCCAAGAAACTCTTGATCTTGCGATGCGAAATCTCCTTTCAGGAACCGGGACGACTTTGGGACGACTTTGGCTTTGGACGCGCGCTCGTTCGAAGTTCTCTGGCTCTCGAACATTCGGAATTGACTTGAACGAATGGCATACATCCACAAGATCGCGACGGGAAAGAATCACTCTCCTCCTTTCATGGCAACTCGAGCTTCAGCGTCGCAGGATGAATCTCATGGGATTTACAACAGAACAACACCCGGATGCGTCCTCAAAATAAGACTCGTAAGATATCGAAAGTGTTGCTGTGAAAGCCTGAATCTTGCTCGAGAAAGCGTCTGAAGAAGTCAAATCGTTCATTTCCCTCCGACGCCGTATACGGATCTCCAAAGCTTTCGGCTCCTCGATACAATTTTTGAAGAGGAACTCTTTTGGGCTCATCGTTCTCAAATGGACTGGTCGCGCACATTTTTGCTTGTAAAGCGATTTTCAGTGTCAAAATGGCATACCGGACTCCGATATCAATATTCTACTGCGCTCAGGGCGCTGACGTCCGAATCCCGTGTTGCTTCTTCGTGTTGTCTTTGCCCATATACAGCGACGTATTTTGACTACAAAAGCTAATGGTTCAATCACATTCTACTCTATTGATACTACTGCAGCATAAACCTTCACTGGTTATCGAAAGTCGTCATCGTCTCGTGGAGTATGAGATCTTCGCAAATCCGTAGGTAAATCCAGATAACGCAATTTTTTCTGTCCCACCACGTCCTTCGCTTCCTTCTGCACCAAAAGTTTACAGTCCTGGATGATAACTTCCTCTATGCCGTTCCAGATTCCGGTTGACTCTAAACTTTGAATGGAGCCTTTGAACTCCCCGAATTTCATAAATTCACATCCAGCAAATTTGAGCACCCGAAGGCGATAACGTTCGCTAGCGATACTGGTACTGTGTTGCAATTCGACCTTGTCCCTTTGCGAGAATAATACTTGAACGAAACTGGAGATAGTTACGGATGGAGTATAAGCGATCACGTCGAACGGGATATTGAGTGTTATTGAGCTTGACGCATCTCCTTCAGGTAGATCGGTATCAATCCACATATCGAAGAGGAGCGATTTCATTCGGGTAGAATGTGTCAAATGTTTGGGAAGGAGTGCTCGCGATAGGATGTTAAGCGATCGAGACCAATTTGTGCCTTCACTGTATTTTTGGTCATAGTCGTTTATTCCGATCGAAATAGAGAGTTCTTCGAGGGAAGGCATGCGCAGAGCGTTCATGAGAGTTGCTATACAAGAGCCTCTGTCCGACAACTCCTCCAGAGGGAAGTTGGGGAGTTGAAGTCGGAAACAAGTGATTTTTATACATTCCGTCACCGAAGGCATTTCGTCGCGATAATTCATATACATGTATGCATCGTGCGCCTCCAGCTCAAAGACGGAGAGGTTCGGTAGTTTGAGCAGAAGCTCAACCAGCGTCTTCAACGGCGAGGGTCGAGTAGGTGATGGAAATTCGTGGATGATAACCAAAGTCGAGATCGTGGCCATTGATGAGGAGATCAGAGGGATGAAATACGAGCAACGTAGTGTGCGTAAATTTGGTGCCCAAAGTTGGAATTCTCCAGGAAGTATGCAGCCGTGATGCGGATTGGCCTCACCACTATTCACAGTAAGTTCTTCCAGTTTAGGAGAGCGCGCCCCGTCCATAGCAAGTATGCCAAAAAGCTCTCCCAAAACAGCACGTACATTGGGGACCCAACGATGATAGTCCAGTGTCAATGTTTTCCACCGAGGTATTACTGGCCGGTAACTGTCGATGATTGGACGTAATTTTGTAAAGGAGTCGAAAAAGATGAAGGCGTGGAATTTTTCGTTCGGACCGGCGCGAGAGATGAGCATTTCTGTTTGCTGCTGTGACGAGAGTGAATACAGAGCTGTCCATAGCGCGCGCGTCTCCAAAGCGACATTTCGAAATCTTCGGCAAACTTGCGACAGCTGCATGGCGCGCTTTGCCCCTAAGCGTTCCATTTCCCAGACAGAGAGTTGGAAGATTTTCGCGAGGAGCTCGTCGGGTAGTGACTTGATACCCTTGAAGCGCTTCGCAGCCTCGATGCGTTCTCGCGACATCTTGAACTGCGATCGAAGCTCCTTTGTGACGCCCAAGAGAGTCGTCAGCATCTCCTCCACCACGTCGATCTCGATCTCTGAATACGAGAGATGATGAACCCAGGCGGGATCCACAACCCGCCCATTCTCGTTGTCTGCAAAAGGATCTTTGTCGCTTCCATAGCTGGACAATAATGTTAGCGGGTAATATATAGTTACGTTATCGAGTTGAGACGCACACATTTCGATACGCAGTCCAGTTTTTCATCTCGAAGGCCTTGCTGAACTCCACATCGTAGATGTTAGGCATCCTTGCCGATTTCTCCAAGGCCAATAAAACTTCGGAAACGTGACTCGGACAGTCATCTTGACCAACTAGTTTCGACTCGGACTCGTCACTTGATTGGGATGCTGAATCCATGTTCTCTAGAATTCCGGTGATGTCTCGTTCACGTATAGCTGAGCTGAAATGTTGGTGGTGGTGGAGGAGGAGGAAGAGGAGAATGTCAAGTGTCGTCGACCAGTATGACTCAACGCTGCTAGTTCGGCTGAATCCGACTCGTGGGGAAGGCCCGGGAGATCCCTCGACTGTTGAGCCGAGCTTCAGCAAGGCTTCATTCTCAAAGTGTAATTATAAAATATTCTATAGCAAAAGTAGTAGCAAAAGTAGCAGAGCTATTAGAGGCTATTGTGTGCTCTTTGTGGTAGACATGGTGCGATTGTTTTTGCAAGTAGCAAGTAGACATTTAGCCGTAACGCTCTATCCAACGACATCAGAGACCGCACCATCCGGTTCAAATTCACTCATTGAAAGAAACGCGAAGTCGAAATTCATACTGCTTGAAAGACTGCTGGAGACGTCAGTAAGCTCCTGTAAAATCGTCGCTCTGGATATCATCAATTTATTAAAAGACTTGTAAATTACGGTCAGCATCTTGTCGATTTGAGGACGAAAGAGCGTTAAGATAAATACTGCAACCTTTCCTCCCCAACTAAATCCACCACCTCATCGTAAACAAGATGTTTGCAGTCCTGGACCACGACCCGATTTATGTGACTCCAAATACCGAGAGACTTGAGACTATCGACAGTATTTTCAAGATCCACCGATGTCATATTCTCGCACTCGATGAGCTTGAGTTCACGTAGGCGAAAAAATGCGTTTGGAATAGTACTCAGAGCTCCTCCGTCATCGGGTTCTTGAGTCAATAGCACGGGAACGAAGCTTGAGAGAATTACTGTATGAGCGTGAATTGTCCTTTCGAGTGGAATACTGAAAACACCCATGTCGGCCGGAGGTCCGTCATTCGAGCGATTGTAACTATCATCGCGTAGTTTGAAAATCAGGGATGTCGATCCAGCGCTGTCTGAAAAACGGTCGGGTAATAATGCCCACGAGAGATCGTCAAGGGATTGTGACAACTTGGTGGCATTGACTTCATTCTCGTTTGTTCTGAAATCGACCACCCCGACAGAAATTGACAGTGCCTCCAGGGAAGGCATGACTAAAGTGCCCATAAGCATCGCAATGCACGAGCCTTCAGAAATGAACTTGAGGATCGGGAAGTGATTGAGTCGTAAGTGAAATGAAGTGATCGACGGGAGCTCCAGTTTCCGAAGACCTATGTCGCAAGCAATTTCGTTTGCATCGTGGGCTTCGAGCTCGAAAGACGTGAGGTTTCGCATTGCGAGTAGGGACTCACACCTCCAACGCCATCAAAACGTCTGGGACTTCGTTTCCCCTGAATCTTGAATACATTCCCCGATACATATTCGAATGCGTTGGATTCAACGGACTTCGTGCCAATGAGGAGACGATATTAGCGAGCGTTAGGTTGGGGATGTGGTCGTCGTGTAGAGCAAGTTCAACCGTGTGACGTGATTGAGCGAGTCATTCGGAAAACCCCGTATCGGAAAAATTTTGCCCTCGCTAAAACTCGAGTTTCAGGAGTGCTCCTTCCTGCAGTAGCACTCAAAACACGAAGTCCTCTTCTTCATCCTCTTGCAACAAAATCATGACTTGCGGAAAATGGAGATCCATTCGTTTTCCGTGCGAGTCTGTCTATCAAAATCTTTCCCTTCCAATAACATCCACCACTTCGTCTTGAGATAAACGAGGACAATCTTCCACCACAACCTGTTTAACGTCCTTCCAGACATCGAGGGATTCCAGGCTATCGACGGTTTGTTTGAGATCCGCCGATGTCAGATTTTCGCATCCGACAAGCTTGAGCTCTCGAAGATGATGTTGTTCGTCGATATCGATGTCTCGCACAAAATTGTCGGAATGGGTGTCTTGCGCAAACACGATAGGGATGAAACTCGAGAGGGTGACGCTCGGAACGTGGAGGATCCGATCGAGTGGAATGATGAGCTTTCTTGAGTCGAGTGGGTCTCGAATCTGCGGCTCGCTAGGCGGTATGTGTTCGTCGATCCATAGTTTGAAGGACATGTAAGACATGCGGTTATAGCTTGGGAGATGATCGGGGAGCAACACGCGTGATAGGCTGGCGAGCTTTTGTGTATACTCGGTAAAGTCGAGTTCATCTTCCGATAAGCCCCAGAGTCCTACCGATATGAAGAGTTCATCCACGGAAGGTGTTCGCAAAACATCCAGGAGTCTTGCTATGCACGAGTGTTTGGCCTCGCAATCATCTAAGTGGAAATTACGGAGTTGCAGATGTAACGATGTAATCGAGGGCCATCCAGGATGTGGAAGTTCTGGAAGTTCCTCCAGCCGAGGAGACTCTGGGAAGACCGGCGCGTCTGCGCTGTAAAGTTCTAGGTCAAGTTTCGTGAGGTTCGGCATTGCGGGCAAGAATTCAAGGAAAGGTCTGAGCGAGGTCTCGGGGTGATAAATATCCTGAGTGAAGATGAACGTTGATACTGAGGAAAAACTGGCAGATGGGGCGGGGAGGAAGTATGAGCATCGACAAGTGCGCAAACTTGACCCCCATTCATAATTAACGTTGCCGCTGTTGTTATGACGATCATCCCAGTCCCCACGAATGTCCAGCTCTTCCAACGAAAGAAGTCGCGAGTTGTTCTTCGAGAAAAGAGTAAAAAGCTCTTTCAGATTTTTGTTCACACCACCACTGACAGGCCAATCATGGTCTTCTTGAGTCAGTGTAAGTGTCCTCCAACGCGAGATAACCGACTGACAAAGTATCACAAAATGTGATATACCGAATGCAATTGCTCGACGGTCGAAGTGGATGACAGCGTGGAATTCTTCGTTCAAGCCAGATCGAGAGAGAAATGTCTCCAATTGATGAGGCGCATCGCTCGAATGAAGGGTTGTCCACAGGCCGCGTGTTTCCAAAGTGATTGTCCGAAAACTGCGAGAGACGTGCGATAGCCTGATAGCCTGAATTCCTCCATTTTCCCCCTGCTCCCAGACGACAAATTGGAAGATCTTGGAGAGGAGTTCTGTCGGCAGAGACTTGATACCCCTGGAAAGTTTTGCGGCAATGGTCTCCTGAGAAATCCTAAATTGCCTCTGAAGTCCTTTGGCGACCTCCATGAGCACGTCCAACATCGAGACCATCATGTCCATTTCGAATGCAGACGCCATGAACCGAGCGATGGAGTCGGCGTCTACAAGTCGTCGATCCGCATCCTCCGTGAATAGTCCCTTGCTGCCGCTGCAAAGAATTTCACGGAGGTTTCAATCACAGTTAGTCTCATTCGTTTTATAAGATAGCTGAGACTCACAAGTTCTGAACACCACTCCAATTTTCCTGACCAAAAATTTTGCGCAAGTCCACCGAATGCACATTTGGTGTCCGTGCCGCTTCCTCCAAAGTCTTCAAAACGTTTGAGAGGCCAATAAGTTCGTAGTCGCGTCTCGGACGTTGCCTTGTTCTCATAGTTCGAATTCGCGATTGCGACGATGGTTATGCTAGAGGAGGTGAACAGTGTTTGCGTCGAGCGTCGAGCTCGTTGCTGGAGGTCGTGGTGGTACGTTGTCAAGAGTGCGTGGCCACTGTGCTCGTTGCTTTCTCCAGCTTTCTCCCTCCTTTCTCCTCCTCGCCGTCTCTCCGCCCATCTCACCACACACGGAACATCAACACGATTCGAGAATAAATCCCCAAGAAAATAACTAGGAAGCGATCTGATCACGCAAAGAAATCGCGGAGGCAACGACACAATGTACCGCGACCTGTTTTGAGGCGACGACATCGCATGGCGGCGAGGAGCAGGTTGGCTTCGCTCGAAGCTTAGTGGCATGAAGAGAGGATGAACTGCAATTGATAGTGCGTATGAACATCTCTGGAAAAGATGTCAAGAGCTTAACTTCACGACAGGAAAACGAGAAACTGTCCGAAACGTTTACCGACAAGTTTGTGAGGTCCATTCGCCAGTGCTTCGTCTCACAAAGAATCAAGACACTCTCAAAGGCTTTTCCTAGCCGAAATTTAGACGCAGCAAAGCTCAGCTATGAGCGTGAAATACTTGCAATCGCATCAAACAAAGCAGTAGAAAAGGCTTGGTTGCATGCTCGACAATCTTGTGGGGCTCGTCTACAGGTATTGGGCGTATCTCGAGGAAAATAGGCTCGGATCTGCAGTCTCCCTTGCGACTCTCGTGCCGACTCTCGTGCAAAATTTGAGAGATCTCTCCATCAAGCCAAGCGTTTCGGTCGACGGTCGATTGCTTCTGGATGTCGTTCCGAGGCGATGCTGAAAGAACGACCACGATCTCAGTGGAATGGAGTACACATAGTCTTCAAGGATGGCGCCATATCCGATATCTACCTCTTTCAAATGATTGAAGCATCTCTTTCACCTATCCCATCTTCGTTGTCGTACATCTTGCTTTCGGAATTTGGCCGTAATTTGGGGACGCTACCGTCAGCGCGTCATCCGCAACAGCGAAGAAAGACTCCAAGCGACTGATTCAAGAAAATTCGACCGTTTATACGACGACATTGCTACCAGCAGATGTACTTTGGGGTGGGCCATTATTACTAGGCAACTCGAGCTCCTCTTCGGTCTGGCTCTTTGGGTTCGTGCTATTCCTTATAAGAATCGACGGCGTACCTTTCCGCCTTCCTCGTGCCCAACAGTAGTAGGCGACGAAACCGAGCTCACATTCGAAAGGGAAGCACTGGATATCTGAATGTCGCTCGAGAGCGTCAAATGAAGTCGGGACCTCGACATTACATCGATCGCCGATCTCATCGACTCAGATCTTGGAGGAACCCTGGCTGGGCTTCCCTCGACTTTAAAGACATTGATTCTGAACATTATTATCGGGGAGGCTACCTGCTCACTGGCTACGGCGCTATCTCGTTCCACGAGGGCCAGAAGGATCGATGCGGACCACGAGTTAAAAATACTCAAAGGACTGCGACAAGGCTCGTTGTAGAGTGCCGAGAAATGGGGCCAACTTTGATCAACCTCCAAGACGTCCATGGCCGCAAAGGCACCCGCTCTTCTTACACCTTACTTGTCTGCTTGTCGATGACGCTCTCGGGATGATATCTCATCCTCGAGATTTCCACCCTCGTGCCGCCCAAAAGCACTGGCATGCAACAAGTTTCACTCCAGATTTTACGATACTGATACTGTAGCGCGTACATCTAATCGAAATACTAGTAATAAGAGTAATGAGACTCAATGCCATAATCGTCGTCGACATCCAGTGTTCGTGATCTCTGTAACTCAACGTGCCATTCCAGATACTGCAGCCTGTCCTCTCCAACTAAATTCAAAGCATCCTCGCGTGTAATGTGTTTACAGTCCTGGACTGTGAGTTTCTTTACACGACTCCAAACTCCAAGTGACTCCAGGCTGCCGATGGTACGTCTGAGGTCTACCGTCGTCATATGTTCGCATCCGATAAATTTGAGCTCCGGAAGGAGGAGACATTCGCTGGTGATATCGGAGGTGTGTCGCAAATCTTCGTCGTCGGCTCTTCGCGAGAATATTACTGGCATGAAGCTCGAGATAGTGACGGACGGGACATAAGTAATTGTATCGAACGGGATGTTGAGCGTTAATGAGCTGGTTACATCTTCCTCCGGTGAATAGGTTTCAATCCATAAATCGAAGAAGAGCGATTTTATCTGGCCAGAATGTTTGGCAAGGAGTGCTCGTGATAGATGGCTGAGCCGTTGAGACAACTTCGCGCTTTCACTTTCGCTGAAGTTTTCGTCGTGGTCCATTATTCCGATTGAGATAGATAATTCTTCCAGGGAAGGCATGCACAGAGCGCTCATGAGAGTTGCTATACAAGAGCCATTGCTTGAAATAAAATCTTCCAACGGGAAGCCGGGGAGCTGAAGCCGGAATGTTGTGATTGTCGAGCACTCCGTTGCTGGAAGTATTTCATTCCGATATTTCCCGTGTGCCTCGTGTGCCTCCAACTCGAATGTGGAGAGGTTCGGAAGCTTGAGCAAAAGCTCTAGCAACATCTTCAACGGGGATGCGAGCATGAGAGAATGGATCTCGTGAATGATAACCAGAGTTGAAATCGTGGATAAGGGGGAGGAAAGCGATGGGAGGAAATACGAGCAGCGGAGACTGCGAAGATTTGTCGCCCAATGTTGGACATCTTCAGTCAGAGTGCAACCATAACTTGAATGAGGATATAATCGATCTCCAATAACGGCGATTTCTTCCAGCGAAGTAGATCGTAATCTGCTCTCAACAAATAAGCTGAGAAGTCCTACCAGAGCTTTACTCAAAGCACGGTCGGTATTGTCGGTCGATCTATGATAATTCAACGTCAACGACTTCCATCGCGATATAGCCGGCCCGCAGATTTCGATAAAAGGATGTATTTCTATAGGCCAGTCGAGACGGATGAAGACATGGAAGGTCTCAGTGGGGCCGGCGCGAGAGACGAGCATTTTTGTTTGATCGAGGGAAGAAACTGAAGAAAGGGTCGCCCATAACGCGCGCGTGTCCAAAGCGACATTTCGAAACCACCGGGAAACTTGCGACAGTTCCATGGCCCGCTTCACTCCATTGCGGCCCATCTCCCAAACGGAGAACCAGAAAATTTTCGCGAGGAGCTCGTCGGGTAGTGATTTGATACCCTTGGAGCGCTTCGCGACCTTGATGCGTTCTTGCGACAACTCGAATCGCGATTGCAGCTCATTCGTGACGTCCAGAAGAGTTTGCAGTATAGATTTCGCGCGGAAGATTTCAGAGTAAGATTTCTTCAGGCGGTCTGCCCAGGCAGCATTCACGACTCCACCACCCGTGTTGTCTGCGAATGGATCTTCATCACCTCCGTATCTAGATGACGCAAAAGCTCAATTAGAGAACATCAAGTCTATGAAAGGTTTGGTTTAGACTCACATGTTTTGAAATGCATTCAGCTTCTCCATTTGAAAGGCCTTGCGCAAGTCAACTCGGTGGACGTTTGGAGTCTGCGCCGCTTTCTCCAGAGCCAGCAAAACGTCGGACACATTGCGGTACTCATCATCTTCCACCTCGTCACTCGAACAAGATGTTGACCCCATGTATCTCGATTCAAAGATGGAGATCCGACGTACGAGTTTGTAGTGATGTTGAGGTGGTGGTGGTGACAGTACTAGTGAAAGTCGAACGTTGTCGTTCGAGTCAAATTGCACACGCGTGGGTTCTATGTCAGGAGGGTCCAACTTGAACAAACTCCGACCGGGAGATCCCTTGACAGTCGAAATGCCTATTTTTTTTCGAAGCATTCATGCTTTGTCTTTGTATTAGAGTTCTAAGAGCTGCATATGATCCCTTGCCTCGCCAACTACAGTACTACACAGAGTCTAATCTGTAAAGTACAGAGAAAACTTGAGTAGTTACATCTTCTTCGAGGCAAGCCTAGTAGTACGATACGACATCAAACATGATGTAGAAACTGCAATTTTTCCTTCCCGAGCACATCCTCCACCTCATCGTAAGACAGATGGACACAATCTTCCACTACAATGTGCTCTATATTGTCCCACACTCCGAGAACTCTTAAAGTACCGATTATTTGTTTGAGATCCATTGACATCATGTTTTCGCACCCGATAAGTTTGAGCTCTCGAAGTCGACATTGCTCGCTCCATTGGATACGCGAATCGGCACCATCCTCCGGATGGACGGACACGACTCGGAAAGGCGTCGAGAGCGTCACCGTTGGGATGTGAAGCATCCGATCGAAAGGAATGTTGAGCGTCGTCGTTCTGAATGGATTGGAAATGGTCGGCTCGAGCGACATGCACCCGCCAATACAGAATTTGTAGGAGAGTGAAACCATTCTGGAGTAGTCTGAGAGATTGGTAGACAGCAACGCGCGCGATAGTCTTCCGAGTGCTTCAGTGCGTTCGACCCCGTCGAGTTCACTATGATGACTATCGTCCAGACCACAGAATTCGACTGAAACAGCGAATTTCTCCAGGGAAGGGGTGCGCAACACATCCATGAGCGTTACAATGCAATATTCTTCGCCCTGATCACGATATTCATCCAGGTTGAATTCGCGGAGTCGCAGGTGGAAGGAAGTGAGGTATGAAAGTGAACACTTTGGTATTCTCGTACTCTGATTTGATCGGGTTTTGGATGCGCCGTAAAGCTCCAGTTCGAAAGTAGAAAGGTTTGGGACCGCGAGTAAGAAGTTGAGTAGCCGCATGAGCGAATCGAGGCCTGAAAGGCTTAGCGTGCAGATGAACGTTGACACCGAAGAGACGCGAACTGGAGAAGGGAGGAAGAACAGGCATCGAATGGTACGCAAATTCAATGCCCATGATTCATATGCAAAGCGGCGTGCAAGCGAGCGGGTCTTCTCGCCGCGATGTCCATGCACGTTGAATTCCTCTAACGAGAGAAGTTTGATGCTATTTTCCTTGAGAAAGCCAAGAAGCTTCTCCAGAGCTGTTTCCAATCCCGGGCCACCGTGAAATGGTTGCGTTGTTTCCTTCTCCCGAGCTTGTGTGAATGTCAACGTCTTCCAGCGCTGCATAGTCGGTCGACAGATAGTTACAAAGGTCCGGGGCACAGAATGGATGTAGGCATGAATATCTTCGTTCGGGCCAGCACGATGGAGGAACGTCTTCAATTGACTAGGCGAGTCGAGAGAATGTATGGTTGTCCACAGGCCGCGCGTTTGTAAGGCGATCGCCCGAAACGCTTGCGAAACATGCGACAGTCGTACCGCATCCCTTCCCCCGTTCTCCCCTCGCTCCCAGACGGCATATTGGAAGATTTGAGGGAGAAGTTCTACAGGCAAATACTTCAAGCTCTTCGAAAGTTTGGTGACCATGCGATCGCGCGAAGGCCTAAACTGCGCTTGAAGTTCGTTTGCGACCTCCAAAAGGACTTTCAGTATCGAAACGATGCCATCCAATTCGAATACCGATGTCATGAAACGAGCAGCGGAAGCGGTGCAGTGTCTACGAGTCGACTAAAATCGATAGATGACTCGGAACCATCACTGGCATATCTGTAATGAATGTCGCAGAGGATCAATCGGTCTCATACTCTACTCATTCGACAATTTGACTTAGACTCACAGGTTTCGAACCGCGCTCCATTTTTCTGGACGAAAGGCCTTGCGCAGGTTTACCAGGCGCAAGCAACGGTTAGGAGTCCGTGCCGCCTCCTCCAAAGTCACCAAAAGATCTGTCAGTCTGCCAACGCCATCGTCGCGGTTTGGCCCCATATTTCAGTTCGTAATGTTGGTGGCGATTATAATCGAGAAGCAGGGCAATGTTCACGTCGAAATCGTTGTGCGAAGCGTGATATGAAGGACTTGGACACGCGTGGCCTTTCGAGTTCTTCCCTCTCGCCTCCATCATCGTCCTCCATCGTTGATGCTTTATTACACTAATCGTCGAAAAAACGTCAAGATTCAAGTAAATTTCAAACCTCAGAAGACTTGTGATCAATCTTTCAAGCGACTAGGACGAGGATGTGCCAGTGATGCGAGCTCGAGGCAGTGGGACGCGACGTTGCAAATTTTCGGAGGAGAGGCTGTCGTATTTCAGCAAGGATCGGTCTTGGATCAATTCTAAGCCAAGTGGTGGCTAGAAAACTGTGCGTATGAATAACTGTACGAAAGGTTTCGAAGTCTGACCTTCATATGACAAAATTCAGAGAGCCAGTAGTCCTTCTGACACGGACACGGGGACGACGTATCGTCTCGCGAGGAAGATCAAGCATATCACAAACGACTCGCTCTAAAGCGTTCTGAAAAGCTTCGAACTTCGCAACACGAATGCAAACTATCGTCTAGAACGCTTCTTATTGGACCTATCTTCCGTGAAACTCTCTGAAGGGCTTGAAAGACTGCGCGTTGGGGTGCATCT
This sequence comes from Schizopora paradoxa, assembly GCA_001020605.1. Taxonomy (NCBI): domain Eukaryota; kingdom Fungi; phylum Basidiomycota; class Agaricomycetes; order Hymenochaetales; family Schizoporaceae; genus Schizopora; species Schizopora paradoxa. Next base: position 21,849 of record KQ086097.1, on the reverse strand, counting down.
CAGATTCTGCAGACGAACGTCATAGGATCCTACCGATGCAATTCTACTCCAACTCTCATGAACACCCTTCAGGTCAGCTTCTTCAAACCAGCCTCTATTTTCGATCCGGTTTCTGGACGTGGACATGATGAACTGGATGAACTTGGCTTCAAAAGCGGCTCATTCTCTCCTCAAGGATAGCGGCGTCTGACCTTTTACCAAGATTTATCACAAACTTACGGCTTCGCATCTCATGAGCTCAGCTGGCGTTAGGACGATATGGGCTTAATCACTTGCTGTCCTCAGGCGACGCTCGAATGACCGCAACGCCGCAACTTTACGAAGGGAAAATACTTCTTGCTGTCTTTCAAGACTTCTTGCTCTTCAGATCAACTCGTTCCACGTGCCTACGTCTGCTGGTCATCATTGGTGTAACTTGAACCTAAGTTTGGATCACACAATCTCTCTCTCTCAAGATGTTCGAAAAAAAAGTGCAAGATGACTCGATGAAGACGTGGCGGCTAGACTTTGAGTGGTGCTGGAACTATGTCCGGCTAACGACCTCGCGGAGGGACAGCATTTCTCTTCATCTTCAAGACTTCTCGGCCTTCATTTCTGTCTCCCTCAACGGACTCGCTCCTTCTTTATTGGAATCCGCAACATAGCCTCTGGCGCTTCTCGCGTTCCTCGTTTCTATGCATCGAACTTCGGCTCGTCAAGCACCGTCAGAAGAAATGCTCGAGGGAGAGTTAGATCCAGTATCGCAGAGACCCGCTGAAATTGACACGGACCGCGACTTGACCAAGAACGATGTAGAGAAGCCCATTCTCGAGCTCGAGGGAGAAGTATCGTCAACACTCACGGCGCAGCAATCGCCGCGCAAAACCAGCGCATCCGTCTTCTGTCTACATCGGCTTCTGTTCGCCTACGTCTCTCATTGGCAAACTCTCTCTTTGATCGCCATATAAGTGAACATAGAAGCTTTTGGAATGGTGTCCTCGAGTATGCGAAAACGACACACTGAAGAAGCGTCCGCTCGCGTATTCTCAGCGACGACTGCAACTTCATGATCTGAAGCGATTTCTGAGCACCGGTTGCAACGACTTAAATCCATGGAAGGCCGTAAAGCTTTCGATCCCCGTAGTTGACGATGCAGCGGGCAGACCCTGGCGCCTTGATTCCTGATCTCAAGTTTTGGGAGGTTATTTAGTACACTAACTTCAATGAGCTTCGAGGAGATTTGAATTGATATGAAAAACAATCTTTTATGGAACAACTTCTATGCTTGTATGAGAAAGAGGAGCAAACATTAGAAAATAGAATCTTGGTCGATTGCATCTGAAAAATCATAAAGCATTGATCGCGATCTTTGCCCATTCGGATACTGCAACCTCTCCTCCCCAATCACATCCATTGCGTCCTCTCGCGTGATATGCGCACAGTCCTCCACTACGACTCGCTCTATGCCACTCCAGACTCCGTGTAATTTCAGACTATCAACGGTGCTTCGGAGATTCAACGAGGTCATGTATCCGCATCCAATGAATTTGAGCTCCCGAAGTTGACTCTTTCCCTTGGGGAGGGTGCGATGTGAATCTTCGTCGGCTCTCTGCGAAAATAGAACTCGAGCGAAACTTGAGATAGACACCGATGGAATGCGAACGATTGCGTCGAGTGGGATGTTTAGTATTTTTGAATCGGGTGGTCCTAAATCTGGTTGAAATCTGTCGAATAATAGTTTGTACACCAGCGATCTCTTGTGGGCGGAATTTGAGAAGTGTGTTGGAAGTAGCGCAGATGACAGATGGCCGAGCGATTGAGTCCACTTTACAAGTTCGCTCTCGGTATCCGTCATGTAGCCTGTGTAGCTAGCGACTCCGATGTAAATGGAATGTTCCTCCAGCGAAGGCATGCGCAAAGCGTCCATAAGAGCCGCTAAAGAAGAACCGTCCTTTGAAAATTCCTTGAGGGGGAAGTATGGAAGCTGGATTTCGAAAGATTTGATTGAAGGGCAATCCGTCACCGGAAGGGTTTCGTTACCGAATGGGTGCTCCATGCCGTGTGCCTCCAAAGTAAAATCCAAAACGTTCGGGACTTTGATCAAAACCTTGAGCAAATCTTCGACTGAGGAATTGGATATGCGAGATTTAAAATTGTGCGAGATGGCCAATGTTGAAATCGAAGATAGGGGGGCGGAAGGAATAGGGAGGAAATATGAGCACCGAAGAGTGCGTAAGTTCGGAGCCCAGACTTGAGTATTTCCCGGCAACTTTGCGTTAATGGTACCAACAGCATTCGTGATCCCACCCGAGCGTACGAAAAGCTGCTCCAGTATTGACAACCGTAGTCCATTCCCCAACAAGCCTGACAGCTCTTCCAGAGCGACATTCACATCCCTACCAAAACCTCGTCGATCCTTACTGAAGACCAGCGTCAAAGTTTTCCAACGTGGTACGGTGGACCGGCAGCTATCAACGAATGTACGCATTCTTGGTGGAAGATTCAGGTCGATATAGACATGGAATTTTGTGTGTGGGCCGGCTCGACGGATGACCATTTCCACATCGCCTCCCGAATAAAGCGAGTAAAGGTTCGTCCAGAGCGAATGTGTTCCAAAAGCGATATTCCGAAATCTACGGGAAGCTTGCGAAATCCATTTAGCTTGTTTTCCCCCCTCGCGATCCCCTTTCACGGCTAGATGAAATATCTTCGCGACGATTTCATCGGGCAACGACTTAATGCCTTTAGAGCGTTTCGCAGCGACGATGTGTTTGCGCGACGCTTTGAACCGGCGTTGAAGTTGGGATGCGAGATCCAAAAGCTCCCTGAGCATTTGAACAGCGTCGTCTATCTGATTCGAGGATATCTTGAGACGTTTAACCCAGGCAGGGTCGACAACATGGCCATCCGCGTTGCCCTCAAAAGGATCTTTGTCTCCTCCATACCTGAAGGGCGCGAAAGCTCGATCAGTGAACGCGGAATCGTTGAATAGTCTTGCTGCGACTCACACGCTCTGGTAAGCCTCCCAGTTTTCCAGTTTGAGGGCCTTCTGTAAATCTACCTGATGGAAGTTCGACATTCGTACTGCTTTCTCCAAGGCCAACAAAACACTAGAAACGTCACAAGTATCAACCGTGACGTCTTCGAGCACCTTGTCGCGTGTGTCCACTTCAAGTTCTTCCACTGGCACGTCGTCCGATTCGTAGTCGTCCTTCCAGTCATCATAAGAGCTAGGATAACCGCCTTCCATCTCGTCACTTGAATACATCTTTCTTGAACTTGACGATGGAGCGCTGTCGGGTGGATATTCGAGATCGTGAACGTGTTTTCTTTCGTTCGAGTCAAGTTGGTTCGGCCGAGTTCGAATCGTGGGGAAAGCCCGGAAGATCCCTTGATAGTCAGAACAAAGATATTTTCGACGAGTCGTAATTCATCTTCAAGTAAAAACTAGAAATAGGGCCGAGCTGCGCCGGCAGAGCCCTGACTCCGATTTTATAGGTTGTCGGTTGTGTATAGATCCAAGACGAAGAAGAATTCGTATGAAAACTAAGAAGTTAAAGAACGAGGGGACGATTGTAGAGTTACGTGAAAGTGGCCCGCGCTTCCGGCCGAGTTTCCGGCCTGCGTCCGCTATTGAAGAATTAGTGCCTTGTGCTGCATCAAAGGAATTGCTAATTTTGCGTAGAGCCATCGAGTTATGGCTACAGTAGTACTGGTACAATTGTAAAGGGTCTTCTCGAAATTGTTACAGAAATTTGGAAGGGAAAGAGAGTCTTGTTAGTTGTCGCCGTCTACCGGAATCCGAGAACCGGCCGAGAGCAAGGCTTTCCGGTATACCGGGCTGTGTCCGGGGCCGAGTTAACCGAGGTTTCCCACAGTAACATGTTTCCCACGGCAATTCCTGTCCGCCAGTGCCCTTCTCCTAGCGAAGTCAGGGGAAGGCGGTCGTGACCGACTCCCGTCCAAGTCATAGAGAGTTCACGTCTATGGCAAGTACAGAAAAATATACATATAGCTTGTCTTCGCGCAGGAGTCAAACCTCGTTCGAACCGTTCGATAGGGCGTCAACGTAGAAAGTGAAGTTTTTCCTTCCCCACAACATCCACCACCTCGTCGTAAGACAGATGGGCGCAATTTTCCACTACGACCCGCTTCACGCTATTCCAAACCCCGAGCGATTCCATGCTATCGATGGCTCGCTTGAGATCTCCCGGCACCATATTTTTGCATCCAACAAACTTCATCTCTTGAAGGCGACATTGAGTGCACGCTCCGATATTTCGCAAGCCCTCGCCGTCATCCAATCCTGCTTCATGAGCGAATACGACACGGCCAAAGCTGGAAAATTCCACGGTAGGAATGTGGGATATACGGTCGAAAGGAATGATGAGCAGTGTTGAGTCGGGTGGAGTGTGATAGTCGGAAGGCATGCAATTCCAGTCTTCGTCAATCGAGACATCGAAAGACAGCGATTTCAGTCGACTGCAATTTGAGAGGTGGAAGGGTAGCAGCGAGCGAGATAAGCTGCTGAGCCGGTTGATTCGTTCGGCGCTGTTGAGTCTGTCGTCGTCCAAGTGCAAGTCCCAAACCACGACCGAAATATGAAGCTCCTCCAGAGAAGGCATGCGTAAAGCATCCATCAATAATGATACGCATGAATGTTCAGCGTGATATTTTCCCAAGCGAATCTCGCGGAGTCGAAGGTGGAATGAGGTGATCCGCGAAGTTTGGCATTGCGGAAGTACCAGATGGGAGGAGGCGATGTTTACACCGAGTAATTCCAGTTCTAGAGAGGTGAGAACTGGCATCACGACCAGTAGATCGAGAAGTCGCGGGAGCTGCTGAATGGAAAGTTCAATGTTCAACGATATGAATAATGTCGATACTGATTCCAGGTTGGCGGGTGTCGGGTGGAGGAGAATAAATGTGCATCGAACAGAGTGCAACCTAGACGCCCACTTGTAGGCACCTAGACTGGAGTACGGGTCGAGGCCCCAATACCCCGATACATTCAATTCCTCCAAAGACGAGAGCTTCAGATTATTTTCTTCGAAGTAGTCCGCGAGCGAATCCAGAAATTTCCCCGCCCCATCGACTGCCAGTGATTCTTGAACACTTTGTTTCACTGTGAGCGTCTTCCACCTTGGTATGCTTGATTGACAGATATTGGCGAAATGCGCAACATCGTCTTTGCCAAATTCGGCGCACGGATGTAAAAATACATGATATTCTTCCGAAAGGCCAGCACGAGAAATGAACATCTCCAATAAAAGAGGCGGGTCGTATGAATTGAGAGTCGTCCACAGGTCGCGTGTTTGCAGAGTGATTTCTCGAAATTCATGGGAGACTTGCGATAACAAGATAGCCTGCTGTCCAGCGCCGCTTCCTTCTCCCCACACGGACATTTGGAAGATTTTTATCAGGATCTCTTTCGGAAGAGAAGATATGCCTTTGGACAGTTTCGTGACGATGGAATCCCGAGATGGTTTTAAGTGTGCCTGGAGTCCCTTTGCGAGGCTCGAAAGCACGTCCAATATCGATACAACGTTATCCAGCTGAAATAAAGATGACATGAACCGAGATGTTGAGTCGGGATCTATGAATCGACTAGCGATATCCTCAGCAAAGGCATCTCCGTCCTCGTAACTGCGATGCACATCGAGCGACTCTTATTAGTGAGAGTCTAATCTGACATCTGACTTTTCTTGGACTCACATAGTCTGAAAGATGTTCCAATTTTCCCACCGAAACTCTTCTTGAAGGTCGATCGAACACAGATACGGTGACCTTGCGACATCCTCTAGGACCGACAGAACTTCGCTGACATCCCGACACATTGCGATCAAGATTTCGTTTCAATCGCGTCGACGGCGCCTCTTATTCTTATTGTTCGGATGTGCTGATAGCGTCGTGAGCTCTCTGAACGTGTCGGTTTGTCGTCAAATTGCAAGTGGTGGAGGGAGTTCAAGTTGGCGATGCGCAGCGTGGCCCGCTGCTGGGCAAGCGTGGCCATCAAGTTGATTCAACTCGCTCTCTTTTTTCCTTCTGCACTCTTACCTTCAATCATCATCGGCGTGACTTTATTACCAGTATGATTTCCACAATCTCAAGATATTCGGTCAAAAAGCTTCCAAGATGTCTCGATGAAGATGCCGTGGCAGCTTGACTTGGCGCTGCAACCCTTTCAACGCTGCCGTCGCTGCGACAATCTTCAAGAATTAGTCAAGGCTCGCTTTTGAGCATGGTAATAGCGACGGAGAATTGTGCGTATGAATATTTATCCAAGAGATGCCATATTCTGATTGCAATTATTGTGATGAAGGCAAGACGACATCCCAACCATTCGCGGCGAAGACGTACGCCCATAACGACGACGCCGACGAGCCTGCAGGCTGCAATGCCGTGCTCGTTGTCACCAAGAGAGATATCTAGATACTACGAATATCTGATCAACGTCGACGCCGTGACATCCTCTTCGCTTCGAAGATTTGGACAGATTGGGTGGATTGGGGTAACCCTCGAGGACCTGGCACTGGATTCATCGGAAAACGCAAATATCCAACATCTACGGAGCAGTATGTCAGAAAAGACCTCGAACTTTAAGCTAGCGATCTTGTCCAGACAAAAAGCGCTTCTCCCCGTCGTCATCTTCGCGGACTTTTCAGGGCTTCTGGGTCTTGGTTCATTAGATTCCACCGGCTTTAACGGGATCTGGCAGCTCTCACTCCCTTCGCTTCTATGAATCGAAATTAGGGTCACCAGACGTCGGGAAATGAAATGCTGGATGCATTCTTTCAATCGACGGGGTACCGAGTCAAGTATTCTACACGCACCCAAAGGCCAAGTTCGAATACAAGCAGCCGCTTCCTTGAAAAGACCTGGTTTCTCACAACCTCCTAAGCTGGCGGAGCCTCTTTTTTCGACGACGCGAAAAGCAACAAGACACAGGAAACGACAAATCCATTCATTGAAGACATTTCAAGGGCGAACGAAAACGATGACGGTCTGTCAGCCAAGATATTCGCTACCACACCGCCGAACCTTGACATTGGGACCTTTCAAGACTGGGATCTCAAAGGACTAGCATCGCTTGGTTCCCTTTTTGATGCGAATGTTCATTTTCGACATCCGAACAAAGGTTCACGTACAACGAATGCATTACATCAAATTTGCGAATCGCAATTGAAAGAGTTCTTGGTCGTCTTCAGCTTCTCGCGCCTTCCTTTACTTGTCAGTCCGAAGTCGCCTGACTCTCCCCATTCGCCATTGTCAAGATCATCGGCCCCTCAACTGCTTCAAGCGGTATCCGTGTCATATCAAGTTCATTGGACTTCACATAAATATGTCTCCCTCGCTTGGAAGCTCGTCAAATCAAACCGGTATATTATCAATGACGAAAAGGTCGTTAGACTCACTTCAATTTACATCGTCGTCTGCTTGCTTACGTCTCCTCGTCTCCTCTCCTCATCTTTAATCGCCGTATTAACTTCCTGTCCAACGATGTATGCCCTTTAGAAGTCTCGAATACTACTCGCTGCTACAAGGCTCACATCCTTACTCCGAAAAGAGCTACCAACCAACCTACTTTGTTTCTCGACACCTAAATTACTTCCGTACTCCCAGTAATAAAGGAAACATTTGTTTGATCGATCACGAGAAAAGACTGTCTTCACCATAGCTATGAAGTGTTCGTAATCATTCTAAATCGACGTAACCGCCCAGATACCTCAATTTCCTCTCCCCAATTACTGACATCGCTTCCTCGTGCGTAACATCTGCGCAGTCCTGCACCACGACACGCTCTACATCACTCCATACTCCATACGATTCCAAACTGTCGATAGTGCATTGAAGATCTAACGATGTCATGTATTCGCAAGCGGTGAATTTAAGCTCTCGAAGACGACATTCGCCGGTGATACCGTGTTGCACGCCTTCGCCGACTCTCTGCGAAAATAGCACTCGAACGAAACTTGAGATTGTCACGGATGAGATGCGGGCGATTGCGTCGAAGGGGAGGTTCAGTGTTTTCGAGGCGGGCGGAACTTCATCCGGTAGGTAGGTATCAATCCATAAATGATAATCCAACGACACCATTCGAGTTGAGTTTGCGAAATGGACAGGCAGCAGTGCGCATGAAAGATAGCCGAGCTTTTTCGACCATTCGGCGCATTTGCTGTCGGTGTCTTCTTCATCATAGTCGCTGATTCCGATAGAAACAGAATAATCCTCCAGCGAAGGCATTCGCAAAACGTCCATAAGAGTCGCTATGCAAGAGCTTTTGGTCTGCAACTTCTTGAGGGGAATACCGGGGAGATGAAGGCTGAAAGACTTGATAGTAGGACAGTGCACAACGGGGAACGTTTCATAACCAGACCATCCGTAAATTAATTCCGCCTCCAGCACGAAAGTGGATAGATTTGGAAGTTTGAGCAAAAGCTTTAGGACTTTCATCAGCATGGAATCATGGCTGGAAAGGAGAATCGGAAAATTCTGCCTGACGAATAATGTTGAAATCGCGGTCAGGGGGGAGGAGGGAAAGGGGATGAAATATGAGCATCGAAGGATGCGTAGGTTTGGTGCCCAAACTCGAGTATCACTCGGAAGTGTCCCGTCGACCAAAGTATTCAAACCACTAGTTATATCCCCAGCAGCACGCGTAATCAGTTCTTCCAGCAAAGGCAAGCGTGGTCCATCTCCTAGAAACTCAAACAGCTCTCCAAGTGTGAGATCCCCATCACCGCTGTCTCCATCTGAAAGAAAAAAGCGTTTGCGGCATTTCTCATCGTGGATCAACGTCAAAAGTTTCCAACGCGAAATGAAAGGTCGGCAAATGTCCATGAATTGTCGCATCTGTAACTTGAAATTGAGGTGGACAAAGGCTTGGAATTCCGTATCTGGGCCAGCTCGACGGACGAACATTTCCACATCGCTCTGTGGAGAACGTGAGTAGAGGGTTGTCCATAACGAAGGCATTCCCAAGGTGATGTTTCGAAACCTTCGGGATACTTGCGATATGCTTTTCGCTTGAACCCCGCCCTCCCACTCCATATCGACAACGGCGAACTGGAAGATTTTCGCAAGGAGTTCATCAGGCATTGACTTGATTCCCTTTGAGCGTTTTGCCGCGATAATCCGCTCGCGCGAAAATTCGAATTTCTCCTGAAGTTGGGATGCGAACTTCAAGAGGGTTTCGAGCATCTTGACGGCGTCAGAAATCTCGTGTGCTGAGGTTTCGAGCCGTTCAACCCAAACAGCGTCAACTACTTGGCCGTCGCTGTTGTTACATGTATCTGCGAAAGGATCTTTGTCGCTTCCATAGCTAGAAGGCGCAAAAGAGTGATTAGTGCAAATAGTATCATTGAATAATTAGAATCAAAACTCACATGCTCTGAAAAGCTTCCCAGTTTTCCACTTGGAAAACGTTGTGCAAATTCACTCGACGAAAGTTTGGCAATCGTGCCGCTTTCTCCAACGCCAGCAAAACAGCAGAGACGTCACGGGTATCAACGTCTTTCAGCTCGTCACTAGAACGATATGTGGATTCCATCTTTCTTGAACTTTCTTGAGCTTGGAGATGGAGCGTCAGCGTGTGGTGATTCGAGATAATGTAGCAGTGGAAGTGATGAACGTATTCTCGTCGTTCGAGTCAAACTGCAAGTTGAACGTTCCGGCAGAGTCTGGATCGTGGGGAAAGCCCGGAAGATCCCTCGAGATTCACCACTCATTTTTTTTCGAAGAGTCGTACACTCGTACTTCATCTTCACGTCATACTGATGCTTAAGCACAAAGGCAGTATAAATTAGATTTGTACCCTCGCAATTACCAAAAAAAAAAAAAAACATGTACCTCTCGGTAGTCTAGCTCGACATGGTGTATCATTATCTTCATGACTTTACATGAATTTAGAACATGATTTTCGCGCATCAAAGTGCCAATCCAGGTACTGCAGCCTTCGCTCTCCAACGATATTCACCACATCACTGTACCTCAGAAGGTCGCAGTCTTGCACTACGACCCGCTCGATACGATCCCAAACTCCGAGTGCCTCCAGGCTATCGACTGTGTGTCGAAGATTCACCGGTGTCATATATTCGCATCCAATGAATTTCAGCTCGCGGAGACGACAACTTTCGTTGTGTTCGCTGACTAGTGCGTTTTCGCTGTCGAGGTCGGACTCTTGCGTAAATATAACACGAAGGCAACTTGACAGTGTCACTGATGGGATGTGGAAAACACCGTCGAGTGGAAGGTTGAGCGTTCTCAGCCCGAAAGGAGCCTTCATAGTCCAGGCCGTACGTCCAAGCTCGTCAATGCATAACTTATAAAGGACTGAGACCATCCGATGGCAATTGGGATCGGAGAGGTGAGTAGGCAGTATCGCGCGTGAGAGATGGCCGAGCAATTGCGACCATTCAATGCATTCGCTCTCGTTCTCGCCTTGTCTGAAGTCCCAAATCCTTACGGAAATGGAGAAATCTTCTAGGAGAGGCATGCGCAAAGCAGCCATGAGAGTTGCTATACAGGAACCTTCGGATGAGAAATTTCGAAGCCGGAAGTTATGGAGTCGAAGTTGGAACGATGTGAGCGAGGAGCATTCTGTCGTTGGAAGCGACTCGTTGTCATATTCTTCGTACCCTTTATACGCAACTAGCTCGAATGAAGAGAGATTCGGAATCTTGGGCAAAAGTCTGAGCAATATCTGTAGCGGCGATGCGGGAGGGCGAGCTGAGATCTCTTGAGTGAAGATCAACGTCGAAATGGAAGATAGTGGTGTGGAAAGAGACGGGAGAAAATACGAACATCGCAGCGTCCGTAGGTTTGGTGCCCATGCTTCTATATCTGACGGCAGTACGCCGCCGAAATGGGGATCGATGCTGTCCCCGCGTAACATAAGTTCTTCGAGTAAAGGGGAACGTAGCCCCTCTTTAGCGAGCAAGCTGAGAGGTTCCCCAAGAACGTCATCGACGCCGGTCTCGCGAGCTTCGTACATGTAGTCGTACTTCAGCGTCAATGTCGACCAGCGCGGTATTGTCGGTCGAATAATGTCGATGGACTTCCGATTCTTATCCTTATTCCAGTGGATTGCATTGAAGAATGCGTGAAATAGCGCGGCGGGGCCAGCTCTAGCGATGAGCAACTCCAACTTGACTTTTGAAGAGATCGGATCGAGCATCGTCCATAAGCCTCGCGTCCCCAACACAACATTGCGAAACCATCGAGACACTCTCGATAATCGCACTGCCTGTCGAGCCCCAAAGCCATCCTCTCCCCATACCGAGATTTGGAATATCCTCGCAAGGAGCTCGTCGGGTAATGACCTTATGCCATTTGAGTGTCTTTCAGCGACGAGTTCTTCGTACGACGATTCGAGTTGCGCTCGAAGATCGTCCGCGACCTCCAGAATGGCTTGCAACATCTTAGATATGTCGTATATCTCGGATGTAGACTTCTTGAGACGATCAGCCCAGGAGAAGTCGTCATCTCTGGTCAAATGCTGACCTGCAGAAGTACGATGGTCGTCGCCATACCTACATTTCACGCGCAAGCTCGTTTAGCAACCACCGCACTCGCTCTGACGACCTGAAGTTGAGCTAAGACGTACACATTTTGAAACAGATTCCAGTTCTCCATTCGAAAGGCCTCCTTCAATTCCACCAGGTACAGATTTGGAGCCCGCGCTGCTCTCTCCAACGACGACAAGACGCTCGAGAGTTCATCCTCCGCACGCCTAGGAGGTGATCTTGCCTTCATATTGCATGTAATTGTCATCTGCTATGGCCCTATCCAATTCGATGCCTGACGACTGGAAATCTTGTGGTCGTGATGGTTCGTTGTCAAAAGGTGCGACACGCGCTTCGACGCGATGGCGTGCCTCTTTCCCCTCGTACCATCACCATCCATCCAGCGTCTTCCTGTCTACCTCTCGAAATACTTCATTCTCAGCTTAGATCAAGAGCTTTGACAAATAAACCACCTCAAGAATTCGACATCTTCGAAGGAACTTTGACGCGAAGGGACAGGAAGCCACAGAGAAGGATGAATCTAAGCAGTCGGTTGGGGTTGTGAGCACATAACGGCGACGCTGGGATTTGGTGAAGGTTAGCTTGAAGAGCTTGGAGTAAATTGTGCGTATGAATACTCCTTGAGAAATGCAAACATCTGATCTTCATTCAAGAACGATTTTGGTCGCCCAAGAACTCCGACGCGAAGATGGGGCATGCATTGGTTCGCTATATTGGCGGCTTATACGACGAGAAGCAAGCAGTACCTGCGCTTTTTTGAAACATAGCGGGCGAGGTCTGGTCCAAGTCTCTTCGAGATCGCTCGACGACAGAAACACCCCATCCCCAAGTGCGATGTCCCATGCCCTGGAGAAGAAGATGCAGTTCAAACGGGACTTCGAGATTCTGTACTACGAGGAGTCGTTCTTGCCTTCGCTCGGCCAGGACAAGTCTTGAAAGCTCCCTTCTCTCCTGGAACAACTGAAAGAAACTATCCATTCAGCCACTCGAATAACATCTCCAGTCTCCTTTACGACTATTATCGCGTTCGATTTGGCTCTGTACCCACTGAACGACAAAGGATGTCATTCAAATCCTCAAGACGAGCTACTGATGGCTCTTTGCACTCTGCAGCAAGACTTCAACAGATCCTGCTTAATTTCTTCGAGATACACCGTCCGTATTACTCGAAAGCGTTGGTCTTCGCTCTTCGCTCATCATCTCGCGTCTTTGGAGACGGACTCGGGTCTGGTACCGACGAAGCACAAGCACGGGGAGTCGCGCATATTCTACCTTGAAGCCCGCTCTTTTTGTCGGCCAGATCTCCTCAGTCTCCTTCGTTGCATGACAATCTCGATGCAAGAAAAGAGAATCTCGATATCTATGCGGTGCAAGACCAATAGAAAAAATCGTTAGTGGTGCTGTAAAATCCATCTACTCGGACTCCTTACTACCGAAAGACCATTGCGCCCTTTCTGGCTATAAAATACTGGAGAAGCCTACATCCCCGTATTCTGCGATACGAGAGAAAAAATTTCCTCCGCCGCAGTGCCTTCCGAGCTTTGATTATCATTCCGTCTATTTCGCTTCATCGCGGCGGGGTTCGATTCTACTACGCTACGTCTATCGGCTGACGCAATTACTTCTGTACAGATACAAGGGCGAAAAATAAAGAAATTTTGACGCTAATAAAGAGAGTTCACATCATAATCACGCGAAGCTTGCGGTCCTACTAAGTCTACACGCCGTCCAACATCCAAGTACTCCAACCTCTCCTCTCCGATCACTTCCATCGCATCCTTACGCGTAAGAAGTTTACAATCCTGTATAACGACCCTCTCTATGTCATCCAAGACTCCAAGCGCTTCCAGTGACCTGATGGTACGTTCGAGATGCGCCGATGTCATATTCTTGCATTCGATGAATTTGAGCTCCCGAAGACGAGAAGTTGGATGCTCGCTGATGTAACTCTCCGAGTCCATATATTTGTCGTCCGTCCCCTGAATGAAAAGCACTGGCACGCAGCTTGTGAGAGATAAGCTTGGAATGTGGAAAATCCTTTCGAGTGGAATGCGGAGCTCTCTTGCGTCAAGCGGTGTTCGAAACTCGTTGTCCGTTTCCCAAAGCTTCCATTCATCGTTCAATAACCGAAACCATGCCGACTTCAACTGGGTGGACTGAGTAAAGTGAACAGGCAACAACGCGCGTGACGCAAGGTATGTTATTCGGGACCATTCCATGCACTCAGTTTCGGTTTCACCCATGGTGTCGAAAGAGACGATATATTCTTCCAAAGAGGGCATGCGGATTGCATCCATGAATTTCGCTATATGCGATCCGTTGTCCGGAAAGTTCCGATTTGCGCTAGAAAATCGGTTGAGTTGAAGGCGTTTCGGCTCGAAATGGAAAGCGTACCTGCAGATTTGGTTCCCCAAGGTAATTTGTTCTCACCAGGGTGATCTTTCCGGGATTTTTACCATTTCGGTACCTTTCAGCTATTTCTGACACCAGCGCTTGCCTAGCGCCTGTGCATATATCTGTTCGTCCGTGCGGTTCGTCGCTGCTCAACGTCAGAAGTTTTGTTTGGGTTTTGTTGAATTATGTCAAATTAAAGTCCGCATTTCGGTTCTTTTGTCATTTCGGCGTTTCTACCAGCATTTCATTGGCACTTACATGTACTTCAGGTTGTCCAATGTCCAAGTAACCGGCTTTGCTGTTGACTGTCACTGCTCGTCGTGAACGTTCACTCCAGCCGAGCAAAGAAGGAGGGCGAGCGAGCGCAGCGAACGAGGCCGACTCTTTGCGAGGCCCGTCCTGGATGTTGCTAATACTAGTACTGTACGTCCTTTTTTGTCTGTCCTATTGAGATAAGTTTTCAAATACAACAATCATCGGAGAACTCGCTTTCTTTGTACGAGCTTGAGCGCCGGCAGCGCCTGTACTGCAATAATGTGCGTACAAATTATTCCGTGTCAAATCATGTCAAAAAGAACGCAAATTGGTTTCGCCACGCTCGCGGTGGCCCACTGTAGGCAAGTCTAGCTTAGGGATGCGTTGGATTCGGAGGTGGAAGGAAGTGACTAAGGGGCACTCCGTAACCGGAAGCGCAGCTCCAATGTCAGCTTCCCCGTGAGCCCCTTCAGCTTCTAGCTCAAAAGAAGAAAGGTTTGGCAGCTTGAGCAAAAGACCAAGCAGCATTTGTACCGGGGATTCACTGGCATATAGGTAATGCAAAACATCGCTCGAGATGACCAACGTTGAGATGACCAACGTTGAGATGGATGGTATGGGGCTGGAAAGGGAGAGAAGGATGAATGAGCACCGGAGTGTGCGTAGATTTGGTGCCCAACCTCGCACTTCGGGCGATATCAGGGTACCATAATAAGGACCGTGCACGTTCAGTTCTTCTAGAATAGGGAAACATAGCCCATGCTCAACGAACGACCTTAAAAGGTTTTCAAGAGCGCCGTGGTAGTCATTCCCGTATTCCTTGTCATGCTCGAGCGTCAATGTCTTCCAGCGAGGTATTATCGATCGGCAGATGTCGAAGAACTTGAGCCTCACACTGGAGGAATCGAGATTGAGGAAAATGTGAAATCCTTCATTGGACCCGGCGCGAGCGATGATCGTCTCCAGTTGAAGTCGGGAGAACGATGAACTGAGTATCGTCCATAATCCGCGTGTCCCCAGTGCGACATTGCGAAATCTGCGAGAGACTCCCGATAACCACATCGCCTGCCTTGCACTCGCTCGATGGCTATGTTGGCCCCAGAAGGCCATCAGAAAGGTTTTCGAGAGAATCTCGTCGGGCAAGGACTTCATGCCTTTCGAACGTTTTACGGCGGCGACGCGTTCTTGAGACGTCTCGAACTCTAATAGAAGTTCGTCTGCGGCGGAACGGAGAGCTTTCAGCATCATATAAATGTTGCACGTCTCGTATGTTGACTCCTTGAGACGGTTGGGCCAAGTAGCATCCGCGAGAAGGATTCGGTCGTCCTCGTCATTTGCGAATCCCTTGTCGCCACCATAACTAAGCAGGTATAGATAGATTTTGCAATGCATTCAGAGGGAATCGAATCGTTATGAGATTGAGCTCGCACGCACACATTCTGAAATATATTCCAATTTTCCTTCCGGAAAGCATCGCTCAAGTCCACCTCGTGAAAATTAGGTAGCTTTGCCGCATTTTCCAAGGCCAACAAGACCTTTGAAATCTCGAGCCGTTCGTTAGATTTCGTTGGCGTTGCTTCCATGATTCTAATAGGAGATTCTGGCGTGTCGATATGTGAAATCTCTGAGCAATTGTCGCGGCTGGTGGTAGGAGAGAGAGACGCGCCGTGGCCGTTTGATGATGGCATGGCAACGTGTAAAGCTGTGCCGCGTGTTGAAAGAGTCGCGCAAACGAGTGTGTCAACTTATTACTTGCCTACAGTGGGCCACCGCAAGCGTGGCAGAAACGATTTGCCGTCATGATCATCTGGTTTGACATTAAAAAAAAATCCTACGCATGTTATTGCAGTACAGGCGCCGCCGGCGCTCAAGCGTTCAAGTTCAAGGTCACTCAGCGCTAGCGCGAGCAGGTTTTTCAATCTCGCAATAATTGCTAGCATCAAGTAGTATTCTCAAGACTTGTCAATGTCATACACTCAATAGCCATGTACATCAACAGAATATCATAATAAAGCCCTCTGAGGGACCCGACTCCAAGACTGACAGAAAAAAAAAACTGAGAATTAGTGCTATCAACATCTAGAACGGGCCTCGCATTGCTCTCGACTGTGGCAGTAATGCCGCAGCAAGGCTCGACAACATTCACGTTTAGCAGCAACAACCTGCGATGACGAGTGAGCTATGAAAAGATATGCACAGGCGCTTAATTGGCGCCCAGCCCAACATTGGAAACAGAAGACAAATACCGAAATGATAAAAACACCGGGATGATCGCCCTGGTGCGACAAAATTACCTTGGGGAACCAAAACTGCAGGCACGCTTTCCTTTTCCAGCCAAATTTCGTCCAACTCAGCCGAATTCCTATCGCAAATCGGAATTTATCTTCCATCATCTATCACGACTCATCTCGAGCTTTCAAGTAATCATCCAATATGACACGGTTTGCCAAAGGCGTAGCGGCGGCGAAGCAAGTCGTGTGCTCTCTCGAGACGGCAGCGAACCTACATTACGGTGAAGGAGAGTTAGGATTCGAGTTCAAGCACGTCGATTGGGAATCTGGATTGACACTGTGCGTATAGAATTCTTAAGAAACATGCCTCTATTTGAACGTCATTCTGTTCAGGGAAAAACTGAATACGTCAGAGATTTTCGACGCGAAGACGATGCGCGAGCTTACAAGCAACCATTTTCAACTCCAATACATCGCAAAGCTCACAAACGCTCTGGCATCGTCTGCTGCTGGCCTTTTGGCTCGCTATGAGCGCTATCTGGAACTATACTATGCGAAACTGACGAAAGGCTTCGCTTCCTTACCCGACGAAGTCATTGGGCTCATCTTCGAGCACGCGGCGTATCCTAAGGAAGAAGGACCAAGATATGCTATCTATCTTTCGCAAGTGTCGCGCAGATTTCGAGGGATTGCCCTATCAAACAAGAGCTTATGGTCCCACTTGTTTTTTCGATACGATACGAATTTGGACGGGGTGGAGAAATGCATCGACCGTTGCGGCAACCTTGGCGATGCTCACATCGTAATAAAAAATAACGCAATAATCGAGATCCCCAGCCTTAAAACGTTTATAAGGAAATGCTCTCGCCTCGCGCCCCGTTTACGCTCGATCTCGCTCTTCGGTAGCTGGGGACCAGCATGGGATCACTTTTCAAGCTGGAACAACTCCGCAACTGAACGCACGCTTGGCGGCACTCTCAATCAGTTTCTTCTGAACCATTCCCTTACCCTCCCTCGATTGCAAGAGCTATGTCTCATCCAAGACAGTTTTAATGCATGCAGCGACCAAGACGACAGTGCTTGGTCTTCAGGCGAAGATATAGTCCTGAACTCGTGGTCCGCACCAAACTTACATACCCTCCGCTGCGATCAATATATACCGCCCTCATTCCCTTTCAAAACAATCACCTTCTTCTCCCTCAAAATAACTTTCCCTGATACGGATACGGTCAGATCTTTTAGCAGAGCATTACACAATTTTTTATTCAGAATGCCAAACCTCATCGAAATCATCCTCGATCTCACCAACGAAGAAGACTCCGAGACATTCATCGGGTACAAGTGGGATGCATCGAAAACAGACTTACCGGTTCTCACTTCCCTCAGCATCCGCGCAAGTGATTTCCCCTTGCCCTTCAATGCTGAATGGGTGCTCTACTCATTCTTCGGGCGTTTCCATATGCCAAACCTCGAGCATTTGGCCATACATTTCGAATGGAAGCAATTAAGCACGTACCTTTCCCCACTTTTGCTGAGTCGGGAGCTCCCAAGGTTCTTGCATGCACTCACGCCGGACCCAGCCCACCAGTCTCTCAAACATTACTCCATCTCGCTATCACACCCTCCTTTCAAGGATGATCTGTCGTCACAATTGCGCGAGCGAGAAAAAGCCATCGAACTCGTTATCCCGTTGGACAGGATTCCCTTCGTCACCGTTCTGGAGGTGACGACGTATGGAAGCGTACAGTTTTCGTTAACGGATCGGCCCCGTCATCTGGGTTACGCAGGTGTTCAAGTAGCCCAACTCCGCGAATTGCACCTCACCGCATGCCAAAATATGGATGAACAGGGTCTTCGAGACGCGATACAGTCTCTGAAGAGCATCGGCGGCGGGGATATGCTTGAGCGCATCCTTGTTCGCAATTGCGATCTATTGAACGACGGCATCGTTGAGGCCGTCACGGGGAAGAGATGTTGAGACTGTCGACCCTCCCTCTTGGACGTAGTTTTGGCGTACGTAATTCAATGCCTTGCTCTGCCGTTTCTTGAGGAAACTAATATGTGACCGTTAGACTTTATTTTATCGAAGGTCGCTTAGGGGCGAAGTCGTATCTGACGAAGTGGTCGCGCGCTCGACTAGGATCCTTTGTTTCTTTCGGAGAAGTCCAGTCATCTCACAACCTTGGAGAGTAGTCTACGCAAATCTACGTCCCTAATAAGATATGTACTGCAACCTTTTCTCCCCGATCACTTCCACGATCTCGTCGTACACAAGATGCTCGCATTCCTTCACTACGACTCGCTCTATGCCGTTCCACACTCCGAGCAACTCCAGGCTATCAGCTGTGCGTTTGAGATGCGCCAAAGTCATATTTTTGCATTCGACAAATCTAAGCTCTCGAAGGCGACTTTCGCTGATACGGGCGTTGCCGGCCTCTTGTTTGAAGAGAACTTGAACGAAACTCGAGAGAGATACGGTAGGGGTGCGGAGGATCTTGTCGAGAGGAATATGATACGCTCTTGCATCGGGCGAAACTTTTTCTTGGGCTCCCCACATTGATCCGCTGCGCCAGAGTTTGAAGAACATCGACTTCATCCTGGTGGACATGATGTGATCGGGGAGCAACGCGCACATTAGACTGCCCGTTCCTTGAGACCATTCGGCGCATTCACTTTCGGTTGTACCTATACTCGAGACATCGACGTCAACGGAGAATTCCTCCAGGGAAGGTAGTCGCAAGGCATTCATGAACGCCGCTACACAAGGTTGATCGCATAGCACGTAGAATCCATGTATTTGAAATTCGAAAGAAGTGATAGCGGGGCATTCTGTTGCGGGAAGTGTTTCGTTGTCAAATTTCGCTCCTGTGCTGTATGCCTCCAATTTGAAAAATAAGAGATTCGGCACCCCGCGCAGAAAAATGAGTAACTCCTTCAAAGGCGATCCATTAGAGCCATCAATCACTTGGGTGACTGTGAGCATTGACACTGAGGACAAGGGAGTTGAGGATGGAAGGGAATGATCGCATCGGAGTGCGCGCAAATTTGCTGCCCACGCATGAACGTCCGACTTTCCGCCCTTAAAACGATCACTGGTTTCTCCGTACACGTTCAGCTCCTCCAACATAGATAGCTGCAATCCGTCGTTGACGAACAAGTTGTGAAGCTCTTCCAGAGCATCTTTCACGCCACCGCGCCTCGATTCGAAGACTTCGTGATATCTTTGCGTCAACGTCAAGGTCTTCCAACGTGGCAAGATTGGGCGACAGACATCGATGAACGACTTCAAACCAAGCTCCTTGGCATCAAAGTCATAGTAGATGAAGACGTGAAAACCTTCATTTGGACCAGCACGTCGGATGAGAGCCTCTAATTGACTTTCGGATGAGAAGGATGTGAGTGTTGTCCATAAACCTCGTTTCTCCAGTGCGACGGTACGAAATCTGCGAGATACGATTGCGAGCCTATTGGCTTGCACCGCTCCGTCGCAATCCTCTTCCCAAACAGCAATTTGGAAAATGTTTGCGAGGAGATCATCGGGTAATGACTTGATGCCTTTTGAACGTTTCGCAGCGAGGACACGTTCTTCTGAATGACTAAACCGTTCTTGAAGCTTGTCCGTAACGCTGAGAAGAGCTTGCAGCATCTGCTTGATGTGGAAGATCTCATTTGTGGAGTTTGTCAGACAATCGACCCAGGTAGGATCCACGACGTGACTGCCGTTGACCACGAAAGGATCTTTATCGCCTCCATAGCTTCACGTCACACAATTTCAATCAGCACTTCTCGTGGATGCAGTGTGCTGTAAACGTACACATTCTGATAAACACTCCATTTCTCCATATCGTAAACTTCGCTCAACTCGACGTCACAGAAACCAGGCTTCCTTGCCGCTTTCTCCAAGGCCAGTAGAACGTTGGAAACGTCGCATGAGCGAGACGCTGAACCCGATTCCATGATTCTTAATAGCTTGTAGTGGCGTGTTGAAGTACGAATGTTCCTTTCAATATTGTGGTGATGAAGGATAGCGTACGGTGTTGTCGATGATGAAGGAGGCCAGATATGTTCGAGTCCATCCGATGGACGAGTCGTGGTTCGGCGAAGCCCGAATTGTGTGTGGACCCGTGGATGCTTGATTGTCCCAACGAACCACCACGATCCTAGTCCATCCATCTTGTATACATATTCGAAAATTAACTACCTACGGCGTAACTTCAGAGAAACAACCTCCAAGATGTCGAGGCTTGCGGAACCCAAAGCTGCGGCGCTACAGATCGTCTGCTCACTCGAGGCGGCCGCGAGGCTTCGTCATGGCGAAGGAGAGTTGGGATTCGACTTTGAGCATATCGATTGGAGCCATGGAATGAAACTGTACGTAATAGACACGCTGGTATATGATCCAATCTTTGAACTTCATTTCGTGTAGGGGTGATTTGACGCCGTCGGAAATTTACAACGCGGAGACAATGCACGAACTTGCGAGCAACCGTGATCAGCTCGAGTACATCGTACAGCTTATAAAAGCTCTGGGATCATCTGCTACCGACCTTTTGAATCACTACGAACGTCACTTGGATCCATACTATGCAAAACTGTCTAGAGGAATCGCTTCGTTGCCAGACGAACTCCTTGCGCTCATCTTCAAGTATGCAGCGTGTTCTCAAGAAGAAGGTACCAATTACGCATTCTACCTTTCGCAAGTGTCGCGCAGGTTCCGAAGAATATCCCTTTCGGACAAGAGCCTATGGTGTTACCTATTCTTTCGACACAATACGAACTTGCAGAAGATAGCAAGATCCGTCGACAATTGCGGTAGCAACTGCGACCTTCATATCATCATCAAGGACGACAAAATGGTCGATACCCACCTTCTTGACGGCTTCATGGAAAAGTGCTCACCCTTCGCGTCTCGTCTGTGCTCGATTTCGCTTTTCGGCGACTGGTGCGACGCTTGGGAATATGAGTATAGATATTATACACTGGCAGGCACTATAAATCAGCTTCTGTCTTGTCCACTCTCCATGCCTCGACTGCGCGAGTTAAATCTCACACAAAGTCGACATCACGACCCGGACGATCGTAATCACATTAATCACATCTAGTGATGTTCAGGGCAGGGCAGGGCTCGAAAGCCCGGGGCAGGGCCTGAATGCCCCGGGCCAGAGCTTCACCAAAAGTCGTGCCCGAGCCCGAGCTCTAGTGCGGGCAATATAGGGCAGGGCTCGGGCAATTGAGGGCTCACGATAAATATTATTTAAATGCATTTAAAAATGGATTTCAATCGATTTTCCAGTGTTAGAGGTGAATGTAAAGCCATGTACAGTACACTTGAACAATCAAAAGGCTCTAAAGTAACTAAAACACTCAATATTCTACCGAAAATGTTGAGGGCTAATGAGGGCAGAGCCAGGGCTTGCTAAAATCTGCGGCCCGAGCCCTGGCCTTTCGAGGCCCTCGCCAAAGGC
>KQ086096.1:0-60840 GCA_001020605.1 Schizopora paradoxa | reverse complement strand
CAAGAGGTTTAATTGAAATGCCCGGTCTACTGTATATCACTGCCAACGGCACTAACTCTACGCGCCCATAGCGCCGTAAATCAATGCCTTACGAAGTGCCTAACTACATGAAAATCAGTGCAAAACTCGCTCTGGAAGCAATGCCTCAGGCGCTGAAACGCAATAGCTTCTGAGCAGTTTTTGCTAAGAAGAATCAATGCCTCAGGCAATAGGTAAATAATTGCCTGGGGCATTGCTGGGCATTGCGGATTAATGCCTTACGCATTGATTGCGAACGCGTCTGGCGGTGTCGTAAATTGCCGGCGCTATTTACAGTGTGGTGCGTCTCTCCGTCTTGACCTGAAGATATTCTTATCATAATCAGACTATTAATAAAGAAATGGTTGTCAGTTACGCCGCGAGTCGACGGGGAGCCAGCATGCTCATGTTGGTGTTGTTCGAATGCTTTGATAGCATTCTTGGTCGGTCAGCATTCTCATAAAACCAGTACACATGAGAAGCTACGATTCGCTCTTACCGGTTGACCATTGAGTGTGTCAAATCCTACGTTTCTGTGCGGTCAACATGCCCGAATACGCCTTCGTGCCCTTATCTCTCCCACTCACCGCTAGTAGAAAGCGCCGATGCCACTTCTCCAGCATTTCGCGGATCCGTGGATTCAAGCTCTCGGTCTCATAGCTCATGATGGGCGCTGTCATTCGAGACGTAGCTATCCGCCTTTGGTTTTCAAGTTTGCGAAGCTTATTACCCAGGCGATGCAAATGATAAAATCCCGGCTCCCGCCCATTGGTGCTTCGCTGGCAGTGCAAGCAACAAGCAACATAGATGATACCTTGGAAAACGTTGGCGTACACCGTCTGAACGCGCCTTCAGGTTTCCCTGGGCGGACGGCTGGAGCGAGGGTAACGTATCTCACCGTTTATCATATTTACCTGCAAGCTGATTGCACTTTAACCAGGGCGTCTAATTCGCAGTCGGGAAGATTTACACAGTTCTTCTATACCAATCGGATGATACAGAGATGGGTCAGGTCCTAACTGAGAGACAGTGCATCTTCTCGTGTGACTGACCCCATGCTATACTCGTCCCGCATCAGCGATCTTCGCATAGCCTATCTTCATTCGTGGCCAGAATGGCTCCCGATTCGGAACACTTCAAGATCTCTCGCAAACGACATTCCGAATCTTGGTACGTTGGCACTGAACTATCCTGTTCAGTGAAAGTATTAGTTACGAAAGTCACAGATCAGATTTTGAATGGCGTCTTGGATACCTTCTTCGATGCATAATACCATATGCCCCGATCTTCACAGCTTACTAAGAGCAGATGCCGGATGAAATTTGTTCGATGGCAATGTCATGTTCAAACATACGCTTCGATACCATGCGGAGGGACTATTAGTCTACAATGTATACCCGTGGTAAGTGCTTCTTGTAATGAAGAAGAACCTGGGGCGGGTAGGATGATGTTTCCTCCTTGGGTTCACATCAAAGGCGTCAATCCTCATCACTTCAAAACGGAAGGGGGACAATCCCAGTACATATACGTTGAACACTTCAGCCCGTATCTCGATTTGGACCCTCCTCTTCGAATACCACTTCCACTTCACCATTCGATCTCAGCAACACCATGAGCGCGTTCGAGAGTGAACTTGCTGCCTTAGCTGCCCAAGCTATCCGGACCTTCCGAGTACGTATTGTCAACGAAATCTTTACCAAAAACTTGTGTCTTAACTTTATGGTCATCGTTGCAGTTCTATCAGTATTCAGCAGGTATGAGTGAGTCGATTGGTCGAATTTGTAGCTGACTACTATTTGCCTTCCGCTGTATAGTCGTGACTGTTTGCCTCGTAGTGAGTATGGGTTTAAATTTTAAACACATTTGGAACTCAAAGTCTTCCCCGACTCGCCAGTGCTACGAATATTTAATCAAGTTCGACGACGAGGTGCGAAACAGTCGGCAAACCCTATTCAGAATGATACTGATAGCTTTAGCAGGTCCGTTACCTCTGGCATCGCCGCTTTAAGCTTGGGGGGATATTGTTGTTCCTTTGTCGGTACCTCCCGTTTACCGCTGTACTGCAAATCTATCGTTCGTCCTCGCGCCTTTCCTTTCTTTAGCATTGAATTAAACAATTTCTTAGTCTACGTCTCAACAACTGATTTTAACCAACTGGTAGGGCATTCGAGATACCATCAAACCGAAGAAGTATTAAAGTTTTCATAGCACTGTCTAGCCGTTGTGAGAACAGGCGCATGTACGTACCTCACGTAGAGTTCTTGCTTTCCAGGAGATTGACTAGATGCCAAAGGTTTTATCTATGCGGAGTTCGTTCTGACGCTTCGTGAGCCCCTTCCTGCCCTGATATCCGTGACGCTTTTTTATACGAGTTAATAGTCGTTCTTTCGACAAGAGCGTACGCGGTATGGAGCGGCGCTCTGAAAGTACTGATTCCTTTGATATTTCTCTGCACTGTAAGTGGTATGCCTTCCACTCGCCAAAGAGCGGTATTGAAAGACTTGATATTCTTTAAAGGGAGCTATTGGAGGATCGTCATATACACTTTACCTATTCATCAAGGGCTTGAAGTCAACTCGTACGTCATCATTTCGGATACCAACTAACTCGTTTGGTGACTGAATATTCATCTTTCCGTAGCATTCCACATTTCGAGCGGGTGCATAATGGAGATTGGGAACAATGATGTGTGGATCGAGTTGTCTATTTTACTTTTCTCAGAAAGCAGTTGGTATTCTTTTTTTTCGTTCTTCGAATCCATATCTAAGAAGTCCTGGAAATGTCTATTCAGTGACGCTTGGTATCCTCCTTGTGAAGTCATTTACACACGCGAAGGTTTTAAAGGGCCGTACGTGCTCCCGATTTGCCGACGTCGCTGTTACTGTTCGTTCTGACATCACCTACAGTGGAACCAAGTAATTCACGGCGAAGCCTTCTTGCGGTCATGACGCGCGACGGTAAGCTTTCTTCTGATTCTTCACAGTCGGATGTACATTTACGTCGCGTCAACCAAGGTATTGGGTATTTTGCTTGCACTGTAGGTCTGTGAATTTTTCTCGGGCCTATGTTTTGGATGCAGTCCCTTACTCTGGTGTTGATATTAGCGATTACCGCGACGAATTTATTTGTCCTGACCGGTGTAACAGTGAGTTTATCCGAAGGTCTCTTCGACTATCTATGTTCATTCCGACTTTTCCCCCAGCCGAACCTACGGGCATTTCTCTTAGTGTAAGTCGATCGTTGTCGCTATTTTTTAATTTACTCATCATATTACTTCCCACCTATTGGGGTCGACCAGTACTCAAGGCGCGATGCAAAACATCATGTGCAGTCGGCTGCTCTTCCATACACATTCAGTCAACGAGTTTCCGGACACCTGGACTTTGGCCAGCAACGCATTAGGTCCTGTTTCTGCACTAGAAATGATATCGCAACCATGTAGCACCGGTGTGACGGAATTTGTGAGTGTATACTTTTTTTACGTGCAGGCGATCGGGAATTGACAACACTTTAGTCCCAATTCGAATTCGAGTAGGTGTGGATGAAAGGCGAAGTCCAGGGGGTTCGGTCTGTTCCTTGGTTCTTCCTCAAAATACTACATATATGGGTGTTGCTGTAGTGTAAAAATACAGTGCAAATATTATACGAGAACTAAGAGTTTACTTATTGTAAGAATCTAGATGCCGCAGTGCTACTGTCACGATCCATACCCGCCGATACGCGCATGATGGTCTGTGGCTTTACAGAAGCCCATACATGTAGCCGACTAAGAAACCAGTTGGTGGATCTCCAAGTAGTTGAGATATGGTGGATTACGGGGGACATAAGCTGTGGGATATGCCTGTTTTAGCTGCAGGTGCGGCCGCAAAGAGCATGGTCACGCACACTATACACGACCAATGTCAACGCGTATTCCTGCGGCGGATTCCACACGCATAACCTCCTCCAGCAACGCATCCTTGCCATCTTCAAGCCAGCGAATGTATTCCACCGCTCGCAAGAGCACACCGCTCTTCCCCGCACCTGGTCGGCCTTTACCCCGCGCGCCGCTTCCTTTCGGACGACCTCTTGTAGGCATGCCCGTCCCTGGCGGAGCACCTGCGGGCGCAATGAGCGCGGTGAGCTGTGCGTAGCCCTCGCGGATGGCATTCCGTCGCTTTTGCTCTGACATGATGTGATTCATGCGCTTTTGGGGATCGGTGAGCAGTGGCTTTGCACGTAAGGGCGTCGAAGCGGAGTCGGTGGAGGGTGAGGCGACGGATAGATTGCCGTTCTGAGGGTCTGTAGAGGATTGGGAGGTGGGTGTAGTGGATCTGGGGTTCGGTCTTGTGTAAGGATGTGATAGTGAACGCAATGCATTAGCGTGGTCTGTCCCCAGAGAAGATGACGAGCCTGTCCCTGGGCGATTCGAGTTCTGCAAGCTCTCCTCAAACCCTCCGAAATACCCATCCGACACAGTTACTCCTCCATCACTCGCAAAAGGTCCGTTCAGTGCGTCGAACTCCCAATTGAAGTTGTCGAGGAAGCCAAAGAGGTCGGACGTTTCGTTGGGTGAGAAAAGCTCGGAAGTCGGTGCACCTGGTGGGGGCTCTGCAAAGAGACCATTCGATTCAAACGAAAAGGGATAGTCTGAGAATTGCTGCTGTCGTTGGGTGAAAGCGTTCGTCGCTGTATGTGACGGCGAGCTCGAGTTCATCGTGGTTCCGGTTAAGTAACGAATTGAAATAACCGATTGCCGAGCTCGCAAATATATAGGTACTTTAGGGCCGGTCGATTGCGTCTTAGCGAGGCCTCGCTTTTCCGGTTGACGTTGCACTTGACCACGAACCACGACCATCGCCTGCGACAGGGCGTCTCGGACCATTCTTGCTTTTTTTATCGACCCTCGACCTGCATGACAGACATCCACCAAGTCTCAGCATCCTTCGCAGCGCATCTTGCAGGCAGCAGCGATTCTTTGCCAACCATGACTCAGGTACCCCCACCCGATTCACCAACGGAGGTGTCTATCGATGCAGTTTCTTCTCTGCGAGCCGCTGCTTTATCTACTTTGCGTATGAAGCGGAAAAAGGCTTCTGACTCATTTTCGAAGACCACGATTTCTTCAAGAAGCGAAATTCCACAGAATTCTTTGACCCTCGATTATGGCGCTGAAGAACCGTCGAATGCAACGTCCCCGATTTCCGACGAGACAGCCACTCAAGAGGCGACAGACAAGCAAGAAGATCAACCAAATGCTTCAATCGAGGATTCCCGAGAAGAAGGCGAAATCAGCGACGAGGAAGATTCACCTGCAGGGAATATCGACGCCGCGCGAATCAGCCACGACCTTGGGAAAACATCAATTGTGGAAGAGAAAGACTCGTCGCGTACGAAATCGCCTTCACCAGCGACTTCTCGGAGAGAGAAAAATGAAGTCTCAGTCACAGTGCAAGTCCACAAGCATCAGCACCCTCTTATCGATGAGCAGCACGTTAGACCTGGACTCACAAGTGCGTGTATAAAAACTCTCTTTAATCTCCGCGTTATTTACAATTACATTCCAGTGAGCATCGATCAACTCAATATGGTCAAAGAACTAGTGCTCGACCTTTTAGGATGGGGCGTTGCTCCGGAATATCTGGTCGAATGCGGTTTGACTCGCCACGCGATTTACTACGCCTTCACTGAGTTAAACCTGAAATTGCCGAAGAATTTGGACACAACAGGGATCGATCCATATCCTTTTCCTCGTCCATCCGTCGCAACAACTGACTCCGACACAATTAACGCGTCAGACGCATCCTACAAAGATACGTCTCCTCGTCGGCCCACGTCAGGACATCCGTTACCTGCGAAGCCTGTAGCAGCAAGATCGCCCACTTTCGGAACCGACCGCAAGTCTCGTTCGCCGAGTGATGGCAGCGAGCAGGTTTTACTTGATATAGAAGCGCAGAAACGACAGGAATTGTTAGCACGTCGTGCAGTTCTTGCCTCGCGTAAGAAATCGGGGTTTCCGACGCCGAATTCGGAAGCTTCACCCTCATATGATTTCGTGTCGAACATGGACTCCAAGCAAAGCGATTCAGCTTATCTCTCCGCATCCTCCGACCCCCTTGCCGAGTCGACGAGGGTTGTTCCTCTTGAGAACATTGATGACTTTTTGAATAGCATGATTTCGGAAACATCGCTCCCCCCGAAATTACGTTCGCGAGTCATTGAGCCGTCGACCTCCAAATTTGGACATCCGGAACGTATGGAGCTCGACAATCCACCCAGCGCTGAGACCAACGATGTGGTTCGAAATGGAGACGTATCGAAAACAACATTATCTCCAGATGCCCCCGTTTTCCATCCAGCAAACTCGACGCCAAAGTCGACTTCAGGCGACAATCCAGAATCGCTCCTCATCCAATCACATTCTCACTCTCCAACTCCTGTCGAACTCTTACCAGCGGCCGACTCAAGCATAGATTCAAAGGCTTCAACATCTTCCACCATCAACACTCAGTCCAATTTAAACCGCGATACTTCCTTACCTCCTTCCCAATCGTCGAACACGTCTGTGCCCGCAAGAAGGGGTACAAAGCGACCTGTTGCCTCTGACTTCGTCGACGTAGAAATGCAGTCGAGTTCCCTACCACGTTCTTCCTCTTTCAATCCACCGGTCCCCCCACCTCATGTACGCAGGAAAATTGGAGGCTTCGCAGGCCTCAATGGGCATGGCACGCGCAGATGTGTTATAGATCTCAGTGACAGTGAGGATGGCGAAGATGATCCCGGAGGAGGGAGCGGAGCCGGGGAGCCGGATTCGCGCCACCGCCCAATGTCTCGCAACAGTGCTCCCATCCAATCACCTCGGCCAGTACGATCCCTTCCCTCCAGCTCGATGTCGAAGCCAACATCCATGGGCCCTTCTCCCAGCGAACTTTTGAAAAAGGAGCAGCAAATTCAACGGATGAAGGAAATCATTGCTCGCAGAGAGCAGGAGCGTCTGAAGAAACTGGATGCGGTGGGTGTTCATTTCAAATTCCTATTTTCAAAACATTGGTTTTGCAGGTTATTGTTTGGCCCGTCATGCTCAGACTTCTTCATATCCAGAAGGCACCATCGCCCGTCCAAATCGATCCAACAAATAGTTCGCCTGCGACTGTTCAGTCCATTGCCGAATTGCGCGAGAGTAGCGTCACTGTGTCCATATCGAGCACCGAACTCCCTTTTGAGTCTGAAGGGAAAATGGTCGTAGACGACGTTCAGATCGACAACCTCGATGACAGTCAGTCGGCTTTCCATCACGATCATCGGTGCAGATATTCAATCATTCTACAGTCCTTACCGCCTCATCTAGCAAGATATCTGGTTACTCTCTTTCGTGCCTTTTCTCAATCCACTTCTCTGACTGCGTTTTAGATCCTGATAATGAGGACCCTGAAATTTACGCTTCAGGCTCACAACAACGTGCGTTTCTTTGCAGTGTTCAACGTTTCTGGCCGTTGACGTATTTTCAGTTCTAACTTCTGAGGCTGATAACGAACAACTGGCAAGATCGTCGTTCCTCCGCTCTCCCGATTATGGGTTGATCAACGTTTCATCGTCCTGACGCATGTTCTGTTTATTTTCATCTCTCGACTTCGCAAATCTTCCTTGCGATTTGCATCTCTACATCTAGATTTTAACTCCGCTGATAGGAGAGGAAGCAATCTCCATCGGTAGGTGTTCATCTATTTCTACGACTAATCGTCTCACTGCGTTTTCAGAGGTTCGTCACTCCGAGGAGTGCTGAAGACTCCCACCGTCGACGCGATGTTCTGTTTATTCTTTTATTCTTTTAGATCTCTGATGGAGAACATGAAGCGCACTTTAGCTCATACGACTCCCCGCTGCTTTCTTATCCTTTGTTACGGTCTCGTTCTCGAGCCAACGCTAACCCCCCAGCAGTCGAGACAAGTGCTGTTATTAATTCTTCAGCTAACCCTCCCTTTTCTGCCCCTTCCGATAACCCTTTGATGATCATCTCAACACCTAATCTTCGTCCTCTACGAGATCAAGTGATGCAACGACGAGTCGGACGTGCTCGAGAACAACGTCTCTGTCGGTTTGAAGTTGGTGGAGGATCGTGTCACGACAAAACTTGCGATGATCTCCACGTCGGCGACTTTGAACCTAGTGGTACGCCCCTCCGCCTTCTCTGCTCTATTCGCTCACTGTTTTTCATTTGCTCGTCCTTCACTTGGCGATTCTTGTATGAAAACAGATAAAGATATTGCGCTGTACCTCCTTGACTCGACGGGTGGCGCTCTGAGGTTATTCAATGAGGGGGAGATCGTTAGCCAACTTGCTCAAGCTCGACAACGGTTAGAACCGTCCCAGGGGAATCTAGAAGAAGTTGTGGCGGATGCCCTGTCGTCGCTGGCCGGCAAGACACATCAGCTAGTACAGTCGTGAGGGATTTCTTCAGCATACCTTGAGGAGACGGGAGATCAACATCTTTGAGACACGAAGTGCTTCGAGGGTTCAGGGTTTAAAAGGAGGACGGGTCTCATAAAAGAATTGAAATTATAAAGAACGCGTTGGCGTCATCCGAGATGGTGGAGATCTTGGAGAGCTTTGAATGAGTTGGCCACCGTTGGGGGCAGTCTTGTCGTTGTTGCTTGCTTCGCTGTGCATTTTTGCTTTCTCGTTCCGTTCGTTCGCTTCTCTTGCTTCTTTCGAGCTTTCTTTGCTTTTCGCTCTGGCAATCACATTCTGTATTTTTTGTTTGCAATCTGTATCTGATTAGGTTCGCGCCAATGCATGAAATGTGATTTTACTTTTGATTGTTTGGACGTCGTTCGATATAGTATCATATACTCTCATGTCGACTTACATGTCGACTTCTCCATCCATTTTTTTCTTCGAAAACAACCATGGACCCATAGCAACCAGAGAAGCTTCCCTTTGCATTGCCACAAAATCGGTTAAGAAGGAGTGAATCTTATGCGCAGCCCCCAACATTCGGTGTCGAAGCGTCAATTTTTCCACTCCTCTACGCTGGCTACTCGGTTCCAAGTTCTCTCGAATTGCCACAAACCTACAGGTGTTTGAAAGGAGAAGAGGAAGAAATGTACCAAAGTGTTTCTCCCTCTGAACTGAAACGAAAGCTTTTCATTTCAAAGCAGCTCGGACGACCATAACGCCGGAATCGGGTAGCTGAAAAACTAGCTCAATCCTATTCACCGCCTTCCAGAAGTCTAGCGCAGGCACTACCGAACGACGTCTATTGGTTTGTGACTCAAGTGAAGTAGTAAAAAACGAGTCAGCGACGTCGGTGCCGTCGCCAGGAGTCACCCGGTTAACTTGCTCTGGGCTCCGTCCCTCTGATAAAAGGCTCGCCGTTCACGACCTCTGCCTCTCGTCGACTCAGACTCGGTCCTCCCCCAGGATGAGTCGACAACAGCGAGCAGGACAATCTTCCAATATCGTCGTCAACCCGAGGCCAGCGTACTCGTTGTACAGGTTGCATTATGACCTGGCCCAGCTCTCGGAGGAGCTGCCCCCCGGTATTCGTGTGGTCACGGACGATTCGGATATGTGAGTCCTTCGTGTCACTAGTAAATTGCGAAGAGAAAGACTCACTTACATTTTATTCAGGTCGAAGCTCTGCTTGATCTTCCTACCGCAAGACGGTTATCTGAAGGGCTGTCGCATTCACGTTTCGGTCGAGGTTCCCTTACGCTGGCCTTGCGTCCCTCTTGCTGCACGAATCGATACCCCGTTTGAGCATGTAGGTTGTTATGCTTTCATTTTGGAAGAGTCGTGAAATGACGAGCTTGACAGCCCAACGTTTTCGGTGGTTACATTTGCTGTGATATCTTGAAGACGGACGATGACATTCGGTACTATAGACAGAGTGGCTGTAAGTGCACAAATGTAAAAATAACAGTGAATATTACCTGACACGAGACAACGCTACAGATCAGGGCGGTTATACTCCGGCATACTCTCTCGTTGGGACTTTGTACGTTGCCTAATCTTATTCAAAGCATAGTTCCTTTCATCTCATGGTTTCGTCGTCACAGCATGCAACTTGCTAGCTTCTTCGCTGGCGAGAACGTGGAGCAGGACGGAGGTTACGTTGTTCGCCAGAACGAGAGGTGGCTCAAGGAAGGTCGGGAAAGCCTGATCGACGCGGCAGAGAGATTCGTCTGCAGCAAGTGCCATTGGAACTGCGAAGACAGTAAGGCCGCCGCGAAAGCTACGTCGGCGAACTCGACACCAACGAGGTCCATCCGTCTCGTCCCCGGAAGCGCTAACTGGAATCGCGCCAAGGAACTAATCGACCAAGCTGCTGCCGCTCCCAAGAAACGTGCTGAAACGCAGGATCCCATCGCGACGCTCGTCAAAGTTGACAAAGATTCACTACAGTACAGGATATCAATAATTTGGCGCAAGGGAAAGCATGGTTCTCTGGACAAGTTGAATGACGACATCCTTCTGCACATCGTTCGGTATTTGGACACCTCGAGCTTGCTCGTCTTCGGCTCACTCTATCCTCGATTCGGAAAATTGATTGATTCCACCAACGTATGAGTTTCGTTTCCGTGCATACATCCGAGCGCGTGTTGACCGTTCTTATTTCAATAGGAGATCGCCCGTCGCGAAATTCGCTGCTACGTCACGAAGAAGGATCCCCGGGAAGCCATCCTAGGCATCGGACTGAGATACGATCCGGCCTACAAAGCCTTTTTCTCGTCTTTCGACTACGTTTCTCAGCAGGCTTTTATGGAACTAAACATCCGGAAGGGTGCTGGCAACGATCCGTTCGAATTCTGGTTACCCCTGGCGATCGACGATGTGCATTTCGAGAAAGCATCTGACGAAGTTGCGAAGCGGCTCTCCAAACTCCATTCCCATGTCCAGTCCAAGACGAAGAGGAGGAGGGACGAGGGGCCCAGGCGTGGGCTTTCGCAAGATCCGGTCGGGCATTTGATCGCAATGGCAAATGCACTCGTAGTCGACTTCATGAAGGTTTGCGATTCGAATGAGGATTCCCAGTCTTCTCAATCGTATTCGGTACTCCGTGCTTCGGAACGAGCACTCGCTGGTTATTGCTCAATCATCCATCTCCTCGCCTCATATGCACTCCAAAACGAACGGATCATCAATGTGGCTCGCGGTGCGATTCGTTCCTTCCGTAATTCTCGCAATGGTCGCAACAAGTCAGCGGTTCCCGACCTCGGCCAGTTCCTCGTCATGCTGTGCCTCGTGGACGAGGTCTCGTGGGCCGACGTGCGGCGCGAGGTTGTCGATGAGCTCTTCACCCGGTTTGTGATATGGCAGCTTCAACCCGAACCAAAGGGAGCTGGCCTGCCTGGACTTGCGTACCTCGAGGAGAGTCCTGTGTGCGAATGGCGGCTGCAGGAAACGTTCAAGGCTTCGCGTACGGGAATTCGGCTCCTCCTTTTCCAGGTATTCTTCATGGAGAAGCTGGCGAAGCGCAAGGGTGGGACACTCATGATGCTGAAGGGAGAATTCGACAAACGTCGCGGCTTACCTCCCCCTGGATTGACCACTGAGCTGCTCGAGCGCATCCAGTTCATATACAAAATGGATAACCTTGGGACGTTCGCGAAGGAGCTCGGTGCTCCTGCTGGGTATGTCGTCGTGTTAATCCTTGTCGATTTTTAATACTGACTTTCATGTCTTCCCAGGAAGGAAGGGATGACCAAGTTCCTTCGCGAGCGTGTCAAGGAGTCGATTCGGGCGGGTTATCATCAGTCAACAGAACGATGGCCTCGAGGAAGACTTCTCGGACTTCGTGCGCGCGATGATAAGGGTTTTGGTGCGCGGCTCAAGCAGGTGTACGGACGTGACATGGCGGCGTCGGAGTACGACCAGCCATCGTTTTTCCTGGGGGATGATAATTCGAAGGTTGGCAAACCGCCGGTGAAGCAGGTTCAAGTTGTGAAACCGGTCCATAGTGAGGCAGGCTATTGGTGGGCTGATGACTCCGGAGGTTGGTAATCCGACGTAAACCATGGTCAATGGGAGGTTGCGGATTGCAATTATGATTTCAAGTTGTGTCGTAATCTTAGGCAAGCACTTAGTTAGTAGGTAGTATATAGGCGCTTTTACTCAAAATTATCATACATACCAGTTTCTAATGAACTAAATGCAAAATGCACACAGACCATGAACAGCCAGAGCTCCATTCTTAAAGATCTTCTTGTCGACCATTTTGACAAAAGTCTGGAAAGAGTCACGGCCGTCACGGTCTTTCGCGCCTCGGCGGGAGTTGGTTTACTACTTCGTCGTTTCGAAGTGCTATTCCGGGGGGTAAGTTGGGATCGCTGACACTGGTACTCGATCATAGATCTAGCAGATATATCACCCAAGAGTCTTCATGACTTTGAATTGATAGAATAAAGAAGTTCGAGCATATCGACGTTTCCGGATGATGATGATGTTGAGCAATGAGCATCGCGCTTGGTTGGCCACGACTTTCATCTGCACCATGATCACCAACACAACGCATCATCTTTCATCTGCATAAACACGAACGCTCCTTCATTCCCCTGAGCACTCTTGAAGAAAAGAACAATCTACGACCCAACGTCTCTTACGATCAATCGATGATGGACGATTACATCGCGAACCTTTGGAGATGAGTTTGAAGTGAAGAAGGAACCAGTTTTCCTCGTTGAGTCCTTGCAATCCCATTACAACATTACCTGCTCATGCCTTCGAAATCGTCAGCTGCTTATGATATATCTCCCTGCATACTTCACCATCACAAGTGACCTGGAAGTCTCGTGTCGCGACGGTCCGGGCTTGGAATGCCAGAAGAACGGTCAAACCGTCTATTCCCCGCTGTAAAGAAGTAAATTGGCCGAAATGGGAGCGAGATAACGAGCAACTATTCGAACTGATGCTATTTCGGAGATTTATTGGTTGGTGCGTTCTATCGCGTATAAATCGAAGACGAATTTTGACGGTGTACAGTTCCATCTTGATAGGTCGCAGCGATGGTCTTCATGACAGCGCTTGGAGTCGCGTTGTACGCCTCGATCGTCTCTGCAGTCGTAGTAACTTTCGAACCATATATATGGAGCAACGTAGAAATTGGTGGAGGTGGTGGATTTGTTCCAAACATCATTTTCAACCCCTCTTCGCCAGGCCTTGCTTATGCCAGGTGCGTTCCAGAGTGGCACGAAATTTTGACTGATTGTCAACCACTCACTACCTAAAGGACTGACGTCGGCGGTGTATATCGCCTCGACCCTTACGAGGACTCCTGGACCCAATTACTCGACTTCGTCAACGACACAAACGCGAATTATATGGGAGCTGGCGCGTGTGCCACTGTCCCGCTCGTTTCTCTTAACTAATGTCAAATTCTTTCATGAAATACAGACGCCCTTGCTACCGATCCTGTTCAGCCTGAAAATCTATACATCGCCGTTGGCTTGTACACGAATTCTTGGGATCCCAAGAATGGCACCATCCTCAAATCGCACGACCGCGGGGAGTCGTTCTCCTTCATCCCGCTTCCCTTCAAAGTTGGAGGAAATATGCCTGGACGAGGGTTGGGCGAGCGCCTCGCCGTGGATCCTAACAATGTGAGTGGTAGCAATAGAGCGAGGATCCACGAGGTCGAATGATTGTCTGTCTCGCAGAACAATATTCTGTACTTTGGTACTCGCTCTGGAAACGGCTTGTGGAAATCAATCGATGCTGGCGACCACTGGAGCCAAGTTTCAAACTTTCCATCAGTTGGCACGTATGCGCCGGATCCGACTGATACGTCGGGTTACAACTCAGACATTACGGGCATCGCCTGGGTGACTTTCGACTTGAACACGGATGCGACGGATGGCTCCAGTCGTATCTTTGTTGGCGTCGCGAATATGGGTTCCGACAACGTCTTCATGAGCACTGACTCAGGATCCACATGGACTGCTATTCCCGGTCAGAATAACACATTCATTCCTCATCACGGTACGTGCACGAGTCCAGAAACTCCACTTCGTAACTTAGCGTACCTCTTCGCAGGTGCTCTTTCTCCTGCCGAGAATGCACTGTACATCCCATACGCGAACGGTGTTGGTCCTTGGGACGGAACACTTGGCTATGTGATGAAATACTTCATCGCAAATGGCTCGTGGGTTGACATCACGCCTGCTCAAGGGATTTTAGACAATTACTACGGGTACAGCGGTATTTCTGTCGACCTTCAGAGGCCAGGTACAGTCATGGTTGCTCCCTCCAATGAGTATTATCCCGATGCGAAGTAAGTTATCAATAATACCTATCGCTGTAGAATCAAGCGTTGAATTGGCGTTCGCAGTATCTTCCGTTCCACCGATGGCGGCGCTTCCTGGACGCAGATATACAGTTACGGCTATCCACCTCCCAATTACGTTGGCACGAAAACGCCGTATTACAAGTTCGACGTGTCGGCCGCCCCATGGATCGATACCTTCCTTACTGGAAATTCAGAGCAGGTTGGTTGGGGCATTCAAGGATTGGCCATCGACCCTCATGACTCGAATCATTGGCTCTATGGCACGGGCCTGACCATCTATGGCGGCCATGACCTACTCAACTGGGATGCTTCACCTCGAAAGAATATCACCTTGGCGAGCCTTGCGACTGGAGTTGAAGAAACGGCCGTGCAAGGACTGACTGCGCCAATCTCGGGTCCCAAGATTGTCTCCGTCGTGGGAGACGTTGGAGGATTCGTTCACACTGACCTATCGGCGCCGCCTTTGCCCTTCACCAATCCCATCTGGCCTGGCGTATGTATCTCCTACTTGATGATAGTAATCTCTCTCATAGTTCATGCATTAGACGGCATCCGACGTCGATCATGCTGGCGCAAACCCGTCGAATATTGTGCGTCTCTCAGGGATCGCTAGCTCCTCTACCGTATCGGTTGCGACTTCCACGAATGGCGGCTCTACGTGGTCGCCTTACGCCGGTGCACCTTCTCCGTCGGAGAACATATACGGCGGTAAAATCGCCATGTCCGCCAGCGGCGACACGCTGCTTTGGGCCGGCGCGACTGGTTTTCCTCAGTCATGGTCTCCAGGAATGGCTCACCTTTCTCCACTGTCCATGGCCTTCAAAGCAATGCTATCATTGCATCTGATAAACTGAACAAAACCATCTTCTATGCCGCGTCCGGATCACAATTCTTCGTATCTACGGACGGTGGCTCGACGTTCGAACAGAAAGCTGTACTTGGAGATTCCACGACCCCTGTTCGAATTGCCGTCAGTCCCTTCAAGACAGGCGAGCTGT
The DNA here is from genome assembly GCA_001020605.1 of Schizopora paradoxa. Lineage (NCBI taxonomy): Eukaryota > Fungi > Basidiomycota > Agaricomycetes > Hymenochaetales > Schizoporaceae > Schizopora > Schizopora paradoxa. Next base: position 45,561 of record KQ086096.1, on the reverse strand, counting down.
TCGTATCATCAGACAAGGGTATTTGGCACTCGTCCGACCCTGGGTCATCATTATCCAGCATGCCTGGACCAACCGCTGCGTGGAGCATTTCTGTCGGGAAAGCGTCGTCATTAACGAGCCCAGTTTCACTCTTCGCCGCAGCGCAGATGAACGGCGTCAACTCAATGTATCGCACAGATGACCTCGGTGAAACCTGGGCGAGGTTGTCAACGACGCAAGACGGACTCGGAGCGGTTGATTTCATGGTGCTGGCTGCAGACCCGAATGTATACTCCCAGGTCTTTGCCGGCATTGGTGGGCGAGGGATCTTTTATGGCCATTCGTAACGAGCGCCGCTTTGATATGTGTGTGTGCATGAATTTCATTATGATTTTCCGCACAGATTTTCAGACGTAAAGTGATAGTTACCAAAACACGCCCAGCACGTTCAGAATTCGGGCCTTCATCTCCGGCATTTGACTCACGGACGGATGCCGATTGGGCGACTTTGTTTTCACGCTTCAATTTCAAACTCGAGTCAACCCGAACGGTACCGACCGCTCGCTAAGCGGGGACGACGTGGACATTTAATCTTCCGCGCGAATCCTCTCTTTTCACCTTGTTGGGTTTCGCATAGAGCTTTCCTCCCTCCCTTTGCCGTCGTCACCGTGCTGCAATGAACCACCTCGAGCCACTCGCTGATCTCCAACCGACCCGAGAACCTAGTCAGCTGGAGAAGAAAAATGGTCGGCCGCTGTACTCGTTGTATAGGTTGCAGTATGACCTAGCACAACTTGCGGAGGATCTACCCCGGGGAGTTCGAGTGGTGACCGACGACGCTGATATGTAAGTGCTTCATCTTCTTGCGCATTCAATTTGGGACTCACGAAAAATTGGTAGGTCGCGTTTTTGCCTCATTTTAGAGCCCCAAGAAGGGTACCTCGTTGGCAGTCATATCCACATTTCGGTATCGGTTCCTGAGAATTGGCCATGTGTGCCGCTGTCGTGCAGAATCGACACCACCTTCGAACATGTAATGTTAGTCCAACTTGACAGTCAAAATACGACTCACGAAATTTTTGCAGCCGAATATTTTTGGAGGGTACATTTGTTGCGATATTTTAAAAGTGTCCAACTACGAATCGGTAGCTAGCTGTGCGTTTACTGCTCACTCTTATATCTTCGATGAAGCTTACAGTGACATTTGGATATCGTTAGACAATGGGGGCTACTCACCTGCTTATTCTCTGGCGGGCACTTTGTAAGATCTGCTGTATTTGCTCACGAAAGGCTGCTCTGATCATTTCGCTGTTTTAGTATGCAGCTCGCGAGTTTCTTCTCCACGTCCGTAGTGGAGCAATCGTATGGTTATGTGCACAATGTTGACACGAACGGGGCCGAATACGCCCGCGAAAGCCTTTTTCACTCCAGCCGCTACTTCGACTGCACACGTTGTAACTGGAAATCTATCGTCGCTGCTGCTGAAATTCCTGTATCTATTGGCAGTGATTTACCATCACTCGGAAAGTCGTCAAAACCTATCAAGCCCCTTCGCAAGAATGTCAAGAAAGCGAACTTGACCTCGCTGAACGACGACATTTTATTGGAGGTCATTGAATACCTGGATACAAAAAGCCTTCTGATCTTTGCGAAGCTATATGAAAGGGTGGCGAGCTTGGTGAGGGATACAAATGTAAGGCAATCTCGCTCTTGCTGCTCTTTCTTGATCAAATCTCAAACCGCAATCCCCCCTAGGTGATAGCCAAGCGCGAGATGCGCTGCTTCGTGACTAAGCGCGACCCTCGGGAAACGATTCTTGGAGTTGGCCTTCAATACCATCAGAATTACAAGACGTTCACCTCTACCTTCGACTACGCGTCGAAGTTCGCATTCGACGAATTGGGTATTCGCAAGGATTCGAATAACCGCCCGATCGAATTTTGGCTTCCTCTCGCTATCGATGGCAATCACTACGCCAAAGCATCCAGCGACGTCAGGGAACGACTCATGCTCCTCGACTCTGAGGCTCGCATTAGAAGCATGACGTCCTTAGACTCCTTGAAATCCAAACCGCAGCCACAGAGTGGCTTGCAACAAGATCCTATCAAGCATCTGATCGGGATGGCGAATGCGTTGGTCGTCGAGTTCATGAAGACGTGCGACAAGGCCGACTACTACTCTCGCCCACCGATGGGATCGTACATGTTTTTGTTCAAACCTGAGTCGTCTCTCCTAAAAGCGTCGGAACGCGCATTGGCCGGGTACTGCTCTCTCATCCACCTCATCGCGTCCTATGCCGTTGAGAACCCCAACGTGATCTCGGATGCTCATCGCACCGTCAGCGCATTCATCACCTCCCAAGCAGGCCGACACAAATCCGTCGTTCCCGACCTCGGCCAGTTCATGATCCTGCTCTGCCTTGTCGATGAATTTTCCTGGTCAAACGTCAGGACGGCCGTCATCCAGGAGCTTTTCACGCGTTTCGTCGTCTGGCAGCTCCACCCTACGCCCAAAGGCGCGGGCCGTCCCGGGCTGGCACTTCTCGAGGAAGACGCGGTATGCGAGTGGCGTCTTGCTGAGTCGTTCAAAGCATCGCGCGTAGGCCTAAGGTTATGTCTCTTCCAAATCTTTTTCATGGAAAAGCTCGCGAAACGGGAGGGGTCGAGCTTGGTGGGCCTTCGCGATGACTTCAACAGTCGAAGGGGACTTGCGCCTCCGGGGTTGACCACTGAGCTCCTCGAACGCATACAGTCCATATACAAAGTGGACAACCTCGGTACTTTCGCAAAGGAATCAGGACGTCCGGCATCGTAAGCCTTGGTACTCGCGATTCTCTTTCACTCTCTGATTGTCTTTTCATATCAGGCGCGAGGGAATGACGAAGTTCTTAAGAGAACGTGTCGTTGAATCCGCTCAGGCGGGATACCATCGCTCGACATCGAGTTGGCCTCTCGAGAGATTGCAAGCATATCGAGCTCGAGACGATCTCGAGTTCCGACAGAAGCTCCTCCGAAGCGGAAATCATACTGTGGCTGCAAGTAATGATCAACCGCCGTTTTTTCCTCAAGGGAAAAGATGAGGTGGTGTTGGCATCAGCGGCAGCGAGAGCGAGATACGCTTGTATGAGCAAGGCACGAAATGCATGTTGACCACCAGTCCACACCCTCTCTCTTGCACTGTTTCCGGCGGCTTCCTCTCTTTTCTCTCCACAAACAAACCTGTAATTTCCCAGTTCTCCTCTGGCAGCCCGTCTCTACTCTCGACCTCTTACCATCACCATCCCGAGCTCGAAAGATGGATTGACAACCCGAGCGACGTTGCACTTGTTCACGCGATATAGGGCGAATCAATCATCTCTGGACGCGTCTCTTGCGTATGATTTCGGCACATCATCGTTCGTTCTTTTTCTTTTATGGTATGAGTGAGGTAGGAATTCAAAGTTGTCGTCCTCAATGTGCGTAAAAATCAAAGTTATTGGCGGCGCAAGACTTCATGGATCTGGCTGTAGGTCTGGTTGTTGCCGAATTACGGTCCGTTGCAGGTTGCGATGCCAGGTGTTCTGTGACTATTACTATAGCGATTGTCGGCGTTGGTTTGATTTGATTGTGTGCATTCCTTCATGTTTGATCAACGAGTGCGTCTCCGCTCTTACGCCCGGAATTTGACTCAGGATTTTTTTTCACCACGTTCCTTTATTCGAGTCAGGTTAATCGGTGCCGCTGAGACCCACGCGACAAACAGCCGACAGCCTTTTAATCTTACTCTGCCACGGCCTCTCCTTCCAACCTCCTCTCATCATCAACATGAACACCTCTCAATCATTGAACCAGCTCGAAAGGAAGAATGGCCGACCGTTGTACTCATTGTACAGGTTGCAGTATGACCTCGCTCAGCTTGCCGATGATCTGCCACGAGGAATTCGTGTGGTGACGAACGAAGCTGATATGTACGTCTTCAAATACCTCAACAACACGTTTCAAACCTCACGAGCAATTCTAAGTTCGAATTTCTGTCTCATACTAGAGCCCTCGGAGGGTTATTTGGAAGGGTGCCGTATCCATCTCACAATTACAGTACCCAACGATTGGCCGCGTGCCCCGCTTTCGGCAAGGATCAACACACCGTTCAATCATGTACGGTGCTTCAACTCGCTGCTTCAACTTTTATTCTGACTGCTAGTCGCATCAGCCCAACGTCTTCGGTGGTGGATACATTTGCTGCGACATTTTGCAGGGCTCTGGATCTGGTTACTCCAACTGTGCGTTTGCCCTCCTATAAATATAATGTCTTAGTCTCAACCTATCTTGCAGACTATGGTGGATACAGTCCTGCATATTCCCTCGCTGGTACTTTGTGAGCCAAAATCAAGTCAGAATCAAGTGATCATCACTGAGATCATTGTATAGCATGCAGCTAGCCAGCTTTTTTTCTGGCTCCTCCGTCGAACAGGAGGGCGGCTACAATCACAACGTTGGCGAGTACTCGGCCCGGGTAGCCCGCGAAAGTTTAATCAGAGCTGGAGAGCTTTTCGACTGCAAAGTCTGTGTTTGGAAGTCCCTCAACAGCTCGCCTTTAAACGACGTACCTATGCTTTCAACCGATGATAACGCTCAAAGCGGCGGCACAGCAACGGGACGAGCGTTAGACACGATCAACGACGATGTGCTATTGGTCGTGATTAGCTTCCTGGACACCCCAAGCCTGCTTATATTTGGTTCCGTATACGACAGAGTCAAGAAGTTATTGGCAGCCACAAACGTGAGCATCCTGGAGCTCCTGTTTCCCTCCGCTCCGCGTGCTGATCTATACAATTCTCAAGGAAATCGCTCGACGCGAAGTCCGCTGCTTCGTGACGAAGCGTGATCCGCGAGAGACGATTCTTGGAGTGGGTCTCCAATACGACAAGGCTTACAAGGCGTTCACTTCGACGTTTGACTACATATCCAAATTTGCGTTTGACGACTTGGGTATCCGAAAGGATACAACAAATCGTCCTATAGAATTTTGGCTTCCCCTCGCTATCGACGGAAATCATTACGCAAAAGCTTCAGCGGATATACAAGAGCGGCTCGTCCGCCTCGACACCGAAGCGCGCAGTCGAAGCACGTTGACAGTACAACCACAGCCTCAAAGCGGCTTGGGACAAGATCCCATCAAGCAGCTGGTTACAATGGCCAATGCGCTTGTAGTCGATTTTATGAAGACCTGCGACGCTGCCGAAAAACCCTCGTCCGTTCCGTCCTACATGATGCCGACACTGAAACCAGTGTCGTCACTCCTGAAGGCGTCGGAACGCGCCATTGCTGGATATTGCTCCATAATTCACCTCATCGCGTCTTACGCACTAGAAAATCCGAAAGTTATCACGGACGCCCGCCAAACAATCCTCGCATTCAATGCTTCTCAAGCAGGTCGACACAAAACTGTAATCCCCGACTTGGGTCAATTCATGATTCGTCTCTGTCTCGTCGATGATATCTCCTGGCCGGACGTCCGAGCGTCGGTCATCCAAGAATTATTCACTCGGTCTGTGGTCTGGCAACTCCAGCCTGCGCCCAAAGGGTCGGGCTTACCTGGTCTCGCATACCTCGAGGAAGACGATGTTTGCGAGTGGCGCCTCGCTGAGTCGTTCAAATCATCTCGCACGGGTCTACGGCTGTGCCTCTTCCAAATTTTCTTCATGGAAAAGCTTGCAAAGCGGGAGGGGTCGAGCCTGGTTGATCTTCGGGATGACTTCAATGGTCGTCGAGGACTCGCTCCCCCAGGACTGACTGCTGAACTCCTCGAACGTATGCAGTTTATTTACAAGATGGACAATCTTGGGACTTTCGCTATCGAGTCAGGACGTCCAGAAACGTAAGGCTTCAATCGCGTGGTATTCCATTCTCCCAGTTCTCTAACTCGGTTTCTCCTTTATTAGACGCGAGGGCATGACAAAGTTTCTAAGGGAGCGAATCATCGAGTCCGCCCAGGTTGGATACCACCGGTCGACGGCTGATTGGCCTGCTGAGAGGCTGATCGCGTACCGCCGTCGAGATGATGTGCAGTTCCGTCTACGGCATGTCCCCACGAATGGGATGCTTCATCCAACTGTGGCTTCGGCTGATGATAAACCGTCATTTTTCCCTCAAGAAAGGCGGAATAACGACTTAAACATACCAATCGGGAGAGGCGGGAGAGGAGCAGGTGGAGGAGGAAGGGGCGCAGGTGGAGGAGGAAGGGGCGCAGGTGGAGGAAGGGGAACAGGTGGAGGAAGAGGCGGAGGAGGATGGCGAGGCACAGGTGGAGGAAGAGGTGCAGAAAGAGGCGGGCGGGGCTATGGGCGAGGAAATGGAAGGCGAGGGTGGTAGATCGATTCTTCGTTTTGACTGGACAAAATTCGCAGGAGACGCGCATATAGGGACTGTTGTGAGATTTACCGAACAATGCATCGAGTTCTGCTGACAACCATCCGACCTTGGAGAAGGCGCGTCGTATTGGCAGCTGTGCAGATGGGAGTAACGGTGTGCGAACATGAGCATTTGAGGGCCAAAAGGGAGATCTCGTCTTCGCTTTTTGATATACATCTCGTTCCTCCTTGCACATCAAGTTCGATTTCAGTGCTGATCACTGATTTTTCTCCTAGTGGCATTACTCGCAGGCACTGCTTCCCCACCTCGATCGCCTTTGTGGTCTTCCAGGCCGTGTTATATACCCGAGTTGAGTGAAACCCTTCCAAGAATCATGCGTGCTGTTTGCGCTCACAATATCGCGCTCGATTAGATACCGGCGTTGGCGTTGATTGGTATTCTTAACGACTCGGACGTTCAGCGTCTCTTTGTCACTCTTGTCTCCACTCCACGAACAAGATGACTTTCGAGCTCGCTCCCAGTATGCGGCTGGTCGCGCAAGGGGTCGACGTCAAGGTAGTTAGTATCGAATTGCGCACTAGCAGATCCTAATACTAATTGGCTTTTTATTTCCAGTACTCATTTCGTGCGCGCCCCATTCCTTCACACTACAGAGTATCGAGAAAGACTAACGGTCAGATACATAACAGTTGTCGCAGTGGTCATACTTGTTCGTCTCGTTCCTTTCAATGGCGACCTGCGTATTAATTTCGAGAAAACCGTCAGTTCCATGACACCGTCATTCTTTTCGAAGATGAGGTGAGGTATTTTCTTCTCGTTCTCAGCTTTCATGTATATCCTAACTCATCGGTAGGTGAACTTCATCTGGTCCAAGCGGTGGACTATCGGCAAAGTGCTTTATATTGTCATTCGGTACCTCGCTTTCGTTGATGCGTCTCTTATACTTTTCTGTGAGCCTGAGTTATTCTTCTACTTGCACGAGTTGGAACTCAATCTTGATGACAAACAGATAGCTTTGCTTCAGCGCACTCTCCAGAGGTATACTCATTAATAATGATATTCTCCTGAAAGGTTTATTAATGTTTTTCGACACTCCGTAGGCTTGTGACCTTCTGTACAACGTCACTATGTGTGGGTCCTGTTTCAATCGCATAAATTCAAACTGCTTCTTACGATTTTATCTCCAGGGTTCATGACTGCTGGAACAATCTTCGGCCAAGGTAAGCCTTACAAGCAGACTGGCGCTAGATTATCTGAGAAATTTATAGTCGTACTTCTCGTGCGCACGTATGCGATATGGGACCAGAGACGGACGGTTGGTATCTGTCTAGTCCTCTTTCACTGTGTAAGCAAGCCTTTGATTTCCCGCCGCTTCGAAGGTGGACTTGCCCTTGGCTAAACCTCTAATTATTGATTGAGTAGGGAACGATTATTGCTGGCGCTTTCTTCCTCAACGATTCCGCCGCGGCACTAAAATGTACGTCCTATCACTTTGATAATAAACGGCTCCAAACTCACTAAAACGACATTTATATTCGATATACTTTGTCTATAAACGCGGTGCACAGTCGTTCCATCTCCGGCGCCGGGCGTCGTCCCATGCATCCCTTTACCCAACCGGAGTAGCGCTGGTGCATTCGTCTGTATCACTATCTTTGACTTGAGTGAGTTTCTCTTTCACCGCTTCTGGCTGTAGCTCGACCCTCTGAGCTGGGGGAAGAACATACGCTACTTGACTTCAACAACATTTGAGAATATTGAACGAAAATTGACAGATATCTTACTTCTCACCTTGATCAAAGCACGAATGCAATGTACGTCCTTAAAATGAACTCTCGACATGAAAAGCGAATGGTTATGCTGACGTGCAATCATTCAATGGGTCGTAGGGACCAAACATGCGACTCCAATTATGCACACTCTTTATCGTGATGGTGAGTCTTTCTTCCTCTTTCTAAAACAAGCGCTAAATATCAATCTTCCAGGTATACTCTACTGTGTTATTCTGCTTTGTACGTGCTCGCCTTGACTGTGAGTGAGAAGCGTCTTGGGTGACTGACTAACGATTTCCCAGTGGTCTCTCTCGCGAACGTGATCCTGATGAGAAGCGTGAACGACGTACGCATCTTCCTTTTACAACTTGATTATTTTGAGTAATATATGCTGATGAATTTCCAGGCTCCTTACTTTTACATGTTGACTGAGTGCGTATATGCGTTAGGCGCCCACATGGGCGCTTCGACTATCCTCGTTGACTTGACCTTGTTTTCGAATAGGCCTCTTCGTGTGCTACACGCCGTCTTCACTACAAGGATCATCCTCAACGTGCGCATGGCCGCAGAAAAACCCGTCGCCGATTTCGACAAATCTTGTTTCGGTGATATTCCAACTTTCGAAGTTCATTCATCAGTTGGAAGTCTTGATCATCGTATTAGCGATGTTGATCTAACAGATGATTGATTTTTGCGCACAGAGCGGTTGTCTTGACTAGCAGATAGATCTAGACACCCTTGGTTATCGAGGAGGAATAGCATCATATAGTATGTAAACCGTTACCGATATAGTTCCAAAAGAAGGTTCTCCAGTTTATATACGTTTCTTACTTCGCGGCGTTGTGAATGCGGTCAAGAGTAGAGGCGAGGTATGATGACCCGAAGACGATGGATCGATTTCCGGGAATCCGATCCTAGTATACTAGTAGTAGCACCAGAATGGCGATTTGCAGGCGTTCTCCGCGACCAACTTTGCGAAAAGAACCGACAATGAATTTGAAGGGATATCAAGTCTGCAGCGCTTTGCATGACAATCAGCTTCAAATTGGGATACGCAACGAGTACGAAGCCTTGTTTAACATTGTACCATCACGAACTCTCGACAACGCGCCTGGGCGCCAAAACTCTGATGGATCACACAGAAACAATGGCGAACCAATGAGTCCAGATAATCGCTGAGGGGTTTTGAGATTGGTAGGGCCCATGAGAGCCAGACGTCAATCCCTTTAAGATGGTCCGGGTGATAACTAGTTCAGCCTTAATTTCTTTCGTTCCAATTTTGAATCTACGAAGGTCGGTACACCTTGCCTCATTCATGAGTGATCAATCGATCTAATCTAGTCTTTAAGGACATTATACTCACAAAATTATGGGTGACTGCTTGAGCTGCATATGCGACGACGAATACCGCCCCCATTACGCAAGGTATGCTATAGCCCGTCTCCCTTCTAACATCCGGTCAACTGATTGTCTTCGCCCAGAAGAAGCAACACGTACGCGGCTTATCATCAGAATCAAATCTCTCGACAACGCGCTCTCCAACAACAACAGCAGACCTACTGGACGGCTGATCAGCAAAGACGATGGCAAATTCAGCAGAGTCGCAGTTATGGGGGAAATTCACAGATGACGAACGTTCATAGGAGTCCAATGGTACAGCAGGTGGTTGGACAAAGCCCGCATGTGCCAGGACGAGTGATGATGTCGCCGCAAACCACAAGAAACGGAATGATTCCCAATCGGTCGACCGCGCAGATGGGAGGACCAAACGTGCAGGTTGCGAGGTATCACGCCGGAGTCCAGCGACATGTCACAGGGAGGCCAAATGGCATGGCAAACTACGGACATCCTCGTCAGCAAGTATGTGGCTTTGGAATGCAGTCCACGCAGGCGGGATATATGGGTGCGCAAGGTGCGAGAGGGATTGTGGTTGGGACTTCGAGACAACAGTACGCAAGAAGTTCGAATCAAGGCTGGATCTATTGAGATCGTCTCGGAGTCGCCTTGAGTCCTCTTAGAAACACTAGGAAATCCTTGTCAAAAGAATCATAGATAGTCGTAGGAGCCATGCCGGTCGGGTATTTGAGGTTTTCCATGGCTTGGACAGTTCGTCGTCGTGGTCGAAAAGCAACTTCGGCCGCGCGACGACGATGCAAGGAGGCCACGCGGCCACGAAAGTGATTGGCTGATCCAATTGACTTGTCGAGAGCAGAACATGATACTCGTCGTTATTCCTAATGGCATTTGGATTGAGTTGCATCTGACCACAGTTTGGAAGATTTAACGGAACTATGCTTTGCGAAAAGAGAAAGAGTTGATTGTCCGAAAGATGAAGAAAAAATACAAAATAAATGAATATTAAATTACACTTGTAGCATCGAAGGTATGCAAATAAAAGAAGATATACGAACGAGGAGGAAGACGGATTCAAAACTATTGCCCCATTCCAAATTCCTCCAGGAAGTTATCGAACTCCGTGCTGATATTTGCGAATCCGAAATTAAATGCGCTTGAGCCGTTCTCCGTGACTGGAAGGCCACTCGTGAAATGGGTCGAATGTGAGTATTCTGGCGCGGAATGTGATGGGAGTTCTGCGAGCGAAGGGCTTGGTGAGAGGGACATCCATTCGCCTCTTGCGTCGGTGGATGCGTATTCCAGGGCATTAGGGTCAGAAGGCGTCAAGGTGAGAAGGCCGAATGACGTCGATCCGGAGAGAGACGGCAATTCTGATTCTAAGCAAGTCTCTGCGGTGGAGCGCGGTATCATTGAGTAGGATGACGATGAGCAGCCTTGGATGAACTCAGGCGCGGAGAGGCTACAAGGGTTCGCGTTGGGAAGGAAGTTGAACGATTGCGTGTTGTAAGCAGTGGGGTCGAAAGAAATGGAGTTGTCCACAGGCATGGGAGCGAAAGAGGCATCAGGGTACGTGAAGTACTGAGGGTACTCAAATTGTAAGGCATCTGGAGTGGGGAGGTCGGGCGATGGGGAAGGGGAAAAGTAACCCAAGCTGCTATCGCTGGACGGCGAGGTCGAGGTCGAAGGTGAAGGGGAGGGAGACATGGGAAGCAGCGAACCGGACGATAGCATCGTGGTGAGTTGTTCCTGCGTCAGCGGCTCAGCTATTTCGTCGCCCGTCGACCTCTTCGTACGAGTCTTCCGAACTACTGGTTTGACAGGACGGAACTCGCCCTCCTTGCGATAGAACCTGTGTACTGCCTTCTCGTGGCGAATGAGCGAGGAGGCCTCAGAAAGAACGGCCTCGCATACGGCGGGATCCACGGTGCATTTGTAGGTTCGCACCTTCGAACTGAGATTTGGATTAGTGATTTGATAACAGAATTTACAATTGCTCCTGCACTCACTGCACCGAATTGATATGAGTCTTCAGGTTCGACTTCTGGAGGGCGGCGTAGGGGCAGTCGGGAATGGGACACTTGTGGGTGCTGAAGAGTCAGAAGAGGGTGAAGGTCAGACCGGTATACAAGAATGAACGCGACAATAAAGGCTTACAACTTGCTCTTGTCGTTCGAATGAAGAATGGTGTGGCGGTTCAATTCATAAGTGCCGCGGAACGTCTTCTCGCACTTGTTGCATTGGACGCGACTTCTTGTGGTTGATGAGCGTTTGGCAGGCATCGTTGAGGATATCTGGAGGGATAATGGGAAGGGAGGAAGAATGGACTTCGTTGGGATGCTTGGATGGGCTTGAAGGTGGGTCCCCCCTCTCCAAAATCCCTGCCATTTTATACCAGCCAGGCAGACCACAGCCGACGAGCTTCATGATTGCTTTCCTACAGCAAGACAAAGGGAACGAACGCTATGGCCTCAGGGTGTGCGCAGGGCTCGAGTTCGCACGGGAGGTTGATTGCACGCCGACAGCCCGACAAAGGGAACGGGCAACAAAGGGAGCGTCGACCTGTATTCGAGGGAATATGTTCGCGCGCATGGGCCCATCCTCAAATTTGAGCAGCAGCGAGGTCTTTTCTGCAAATGAGTTGTCTATATGATATTTCCGTCGCGCTTGAATCCTGACTTAAAACATGTTTCTCTTCAGCAAAGGGAGACTCCGAATGCTTGTCCAATAGCTATAGATACGTACTCGTTTTCGCGGGCTCTGACAAGAATTCGAGTCTGCCTCCAGAGCTGGTTAAGCAGCGCTGTTTCATAGATCTGCGCTTCAAGGTGGTTAGATCAAGTCCGTACATGTTGACATAACTTACCGATCCTCATACTCCTGGTTCGTACGGGCAATGCGCTGCGAGACTACATTTTGATTCTTCCCCATTCTCAACGGAAGCGATGTGGCATTGAGGCGAAAACATGGTCCGACAATCGTTATTTCGTAAATTCACAGAGTTGACCAAGGAGCGCTATAATCTTGACCCTTTGAGATCAACATTTGGAAAGATCAGATGCGACACTCACAGATAACGGCATGGAATAGGATCGTTGGAGTGGAGGGCGAAAATATTTCGCGACAGTCTGCCCTAAGACACCTGCTTCGTGAACCTCGGCTCACATGTCCCCTCCGAAAAAGTAGACAGGCTGGTGCAAAAGCCTGTCGAGGCCCGTATGAGTGATTAATCGAATATCAAGAACGACCACTGGCGAGCCCTTCAATTTCGCGAATTCCGAAGTCGTTGGTCAGGGTTCGTCTTTCACATATCGCTTTCTCGCAATAATTCCAGTAGGATTGTTGGCCTCGAGAAACTTTCGGTCAAAGATATTGAGACATTCGTCTTTCCATCAGCTAGCTTATTTTGTCGGTAGAAAACCTTTGGTGAAGGACGTGGTTCGAGTTGAAGCTAACCGCACCGATCGGCACGCTGGAAGGACAACGAACTCTCTTCTCGTAACGAACGTCCATGCCACGACCAACGTCTCATTTGCCACATTTCTTTCGCGGGACAAGAGCGACTGTCGCTTGCATACTGAATCGTCGGAATATCTTGGGTTCAACTTGGATGGATGGAAAGAATTGTTGTCTGAGATGTATTTGGTGGACCAATGATGGACGCCAGAGCTGGAGCCATTTCCTACCAGTACTACTCTCCTAGGTGCGTTGCATAACGATTCTGACATGCCGAACAACCAACGAGTGATTGTGATGACCTTTAGACCTGTTTCTCCGATTCCGAAAACCCTGGTAGGACACGATTAGGAAGATTACATGTAGGGGAGTCACGGTGGCATCGAGCCAACCTGCTTCAATTTACGAGGTACCCCCCAATTCCACCAATCGAGATCGTCGTGCTTTCTTCATGGTGAGCGACAAGGGGTCATTATGCAAAGCAAGGAGATTCAACGCGACGAAATGCAGATATGTACATCACTCGCCACTCGCACAAGGCCCGATCAACACCAGCAATAACCTTACAGAACGACTTTGTCGGTTTCGAACACACAAGCCTTCTTTAGGGTTAGTTCGATTTCCGAATGGGAAACGATGATGCAGTTAATGTTTGGATATAAGGCCAGGCTGAAGGAGTAGACGATTACCTTTCGAAACATGATCGCTTCAACCGTCCGGGTCGTAAGCCCTCTCTTCGTTCCTCGTATATGTGAATCTTTGCTGATTCTATCCAAAAAGCTCTGATCTTCGATGAAATGAGCTGTACTCGGATTTGCGGCAGTTCGAAAGCATGGTTGGACCAAAATTAACGTGTGGTGGCATCTGTCATTCCATTATTGCTCGAACGCTGGCGGCTCGCTGTTTTGTTACCGCGCCGATCTAAGGTCTCTGCTCTCACACGCCTGCCACCTGCAGCATGGAGGAGGCCGTGCACGACTCGATGCCCTTCTCCAAGTTGACCTGATACCACCATGAACGATCTCGGCAAACAGTGAGTGCTCGATACCACTGAAAGGCTATAACGTCGATACTGAATCTTCTCTTTCACGGTGATAGTCTCGCGGTTCAGAAAAGTATGTATGTGACAGTCCGTCAAATTTGAGTTAACAATATATTATGTCTAGATATATGCATAAAGTTCGAAGATGCGAAGAAGCTTTCCAAGTCGGATGAGCTGCAGGTTCTCCTGGGTGACCTGGATTCGATAACGGCCGCCAATCCGGAGAAGTTGGACAGTCTGACGCGTCGATGGACTCTTGACAGCGAAATGTATGCGACGTTTCTTCCGAACATGAACCCTATTCTCACGTTTCGTTGCAGCCTTTTGTTTCCTGGCGACATTATTACTTTTCGAGTACCGATTCGCAAGAGACGCTCCTTCAAGAATTTACTTGCAAAATCGTCGAAGCGAGAGGGACAACAAGAGTACCAGTTGACCTATGAAGTCGTCGACAAGGAATTCACTAAACTCAGTCGCCCGGATGCTTCGACAATAGTCGCGTTTGCTGAAGATGGCGTTGTGCTTACACTTGAATTGCTCGAGGGAAACATAGAACGGGTACTGCGATCCCAAAAAAGACGTCACCTCAGCTCATATATTGGCTTTTAGATCATCGAGATGGCGTCAGAAGAAGACTTGGATCCCTTGTTGCCAGAGCGTGTGCAGAGGGTCATCGACTCGTCAGATACGCTATGGAGGAACGCGCAGTCGCTCCAAGGTGTACTCGAAAATCTCCCAGTGGCTGAAAACGCTCACCAGGTTTTGGAAAATGCAATCGCCACGCTTGGAAATGTAAATGCTCCTCATTCGAGTCGCCTTTGGGTTCTAATCGGGGACTTCATTGATTCAAGGTACATCCGCTTGCAAAAGCTATCTTGACTGCATTGGCTATTCCGTACAAAGTAAGATACTCCCAAATCGGTGAACAATCATTGCGGCGACTGATATCTCTACGCATTAGATGCTGAGAAACGAGGTTAAATACAAGCAGAAAATAAAGGACATGGCTGAGACGATGCGTGTTGCTTGCCGATGCTTGATGGAAACTCGATACCATACAAAGATCGCATTCGCGAAGGACGTGTTCAAGAATATGCTCAGGTTACTCCGGAATGCAGCGGTGTTCATCGACATTTATTGCAAAAAGGGTCGATTTCGTGAGTTCAAGTGTGTGCTCGTACGAGTATACCGTGCTTATTTATTCTAATACTAGAACAAGTCATTGGAGCACAATTCTCTGATAAACTCGATGTGTTTTCCCAAGTTCTAAACAAACAGAAGAACGACTTTCAAACTGCGATGATCTTACAAATTTCGCGCGATGCTGATTCTACAGGTTTGCGCTTCACAAAATCCAACGTTTTCCCCTGTTCTAACCCCTTAAATGTGTAAGCTGCATTGACAGCAGAGGATTACCTTCGAAGGCGCCTGAACCCAGTCAGGCAGGATCCCTTGGGCGATGGCTGTCTCGCTGAGACACGTAAGACAGTCCTGGACCGGGTGCGAGAGTGGCTAGACAACGCCGACTCGGAAAAGAAGATCCTGTGGATCGTAGGTGCACCTGGCGCCGGTAAGACAACGATCGCAACATCCATAATCAACGAACTCGAAACACGCCCCTATGCCAAATTCTTTGCAAAACGCGATACACCAGCTCTTAGTAATGCTCGCCACATCTGGCCATCGATTGCCTTCAGTCTCGCAGAGAAACATGACGGCGTGAAAGCTGGCCTTATGCTAGCTTTGAGGGACAAGAGAAATACAGACGTGCAGGACAACACCGCCTATGTTCAATTCGAAAACTTCGTCAAGGGACCGCTGGAAATGGATTTGAAGGAATCCGGCTCACGCCCGCTTCGAACCGCCTACCCCATAGTCATCATCGATGCTCTCGATGAATGCAACTCCAGCGAAGATTGGGATTTGTTCCTGGAGTCGCTAACAAATTGGTCGAAGCTTTCGCAGGGATTCAGGCTCATCGTCACGAGTCGTGCCCTTGATCATTTGAAAGAGACTTTGGGCACCGTGAGCTACCCTATTAACCTTGTCACGGGAGATGACGTTGTGATGGACTGGGACTCGGAAACTAACCGCGATATTCGAAGGCTCTTCAGAGAAAAGTTCACGAAGAGGCTGCCTCGGGCTCCAGGTTGGCCAAACGATCAGGCAATCGAAGAGCTGACGAAGCGCGCAGCAGGTTTGTTCATCTGGGCCGACATGGTCATCAATTTTGTTGCTCCTCGGCTTGGAGCTGGTGGATCTGATTTTCGCGAGCGTCTCGACAAGATTCTCGCCGACACCAAGGACCACGCACAAGTCAACCTTGGCAATAGAGTGGATTTGCTTTATGCCAGGATTGTATTTGAAGCCTTTCAACATTCATCTGTCGACGAGCGACAAAGAGGCAAGAGAATATTGGCCACCATCGTGCTTGCGAAGGAACCCCTCCACAAAAACAGTCTCTTCTCCCTTCTCCCCTCATTTTCAGATGAAGTGAAGGATTCCACTCTCCGAGCACTCAGTCCCATCATCTCCGCCAACATTTCTGAAGACAGTGATGACGGTACACTTCGAGTCTGTCACAAAACAGTTTCAGATTTTGTGCTGGACCGTCAACGCAGCTTGGATGCATTAAAACACTTAAAGCTGGTATCAGATGAATCGGAGCTTTCTTCATATCTCATTGACTCGGTGGAAGAGGAAAATAGACAACTCGCTCTTGCTTGTCTGCAGTTGATGCATCACAAGCTTTCTACCTCAAACATTACGGAGCTTCTGACCTCGAGCCAGACACAGCCAGATGGCTTTTCTTACGCGTGTCGGCATTGTTTTGAGCACGTTGATGGAGCAGGCGACTCTATCATGTCAAACATAAAATATCTCGCGGGTGCAATTGAGGTCGCATATCGTAGTCTTGAACGATTTGCGGTTGATCTTGACTCAGAGAACGAAAAGGGCATAGCTCTGGTTGCGAATGTCCGCGGCGCCATTGAACTTGCTATTCACTGTGTCGGTTTCATCCATCACGGTAAGAGTCGCTCGTTATCTTTATTGAATGGCTGACTTTATCGCGGTTCATTTTTGCTAAGAACACGATGCCATTGAAGCCTTGCAGAAGAAACTCGATGAATATACGCGGAACCTTGGTGCCGTACGGGGTGAATTCCAGATCGCGATGGTCCTTTGGAATCAGGCCTCCGCCTCTGATGAATCTTGTCCGTTGCCTCTGTTCGATATTTTCATACGTCGCGATGTACTGACATTAACGAAGCAACAAAACATGTGGACAATTTCCTCCGAAGGCAGATTGGGCCATCCGACCAAACTGACCTGGACAACGAGTGCGCTCCTGGTACACGTACCTCAATCTTATCTGAAGCTGAAAATTGGCTGGAGAACCCCGGAGCACCAAATATTCTGTGGATCATTGGGGCGCCGGGTGCTGGTAAATCCGCCGTCGCTGCAACACTCGTCAATAAAGTGTTTCCCGGCATACGACTTTGTGCCAAATTATTTGCTAAACGGGATTTTGCAAATCGACGAGACCCGTTGCTCTTCTGGCGAACACTCATCTATGATTTCGCAAAGTTACACGTAGGACTGAGGGGCAGCATCATGGAAGCACTCCTTGGGAACTCACTGCTGGGCTGGACTGACCAAAGCAAACATTGCCGCCTTTTATTCAGAACTATTGCAGATCAGCAATGCCTGCCCGTTGTTGCTGTCATAGATGCTCTCGATGAATGCTCCACGGAAGATCATGGGCAGTGGAGGTCAATTCTTCGGTCCCTTTCTAGTAATTGCAAAGATTTCCCCCCAACATTCAAGCTGGTTGTGACGAGTCGCGACTTGCCCGACATTCGTGAAGCATTTTCGGAAGTCAGCCAAAAACTACTTTTACCAACAGGTTCCAATACCACAAATGAAGCCAAGTCTGACATTGAAAGAGTCTTCCGGTCAAAGCTGGCTGACCTCCCTCAGGCTCAAGCTTCGTACTGGCTCAGTGAAGAAATTCTTCCGCATCTTGTGGAACGTGCAGCAGGTAGTTTTATTTGGGCAAAAATGGTCGTTGGTCTTGTACAGCTCAACGCCAATCGTTGCCTTGAGAACATTGTGGACGGGGACTCGAAAGGAGGTACCGAGGAGGTAGATTTTCTATATGCAAAGGTGCTGAAAGAAACTCTTGGCCAGCTTCGGGAGGAAGAGTGAAGGATATGTCGTGCAATTCTATCATCAGTCATCTTTGCCAAGGAACCTCTTCAAAGAAGATTTTTAGAGGCCCTTCCCCTCAACTTAAACCCAGAACAAGTTAGTCAAACAACAGAAATGTTGTTTGAAAATCTGCGATCCATAATAACCGTGGACGAAAATCAGCGCGTTCGGATACCGCACAAATCGTTCACGGACTTCTTTCTTGACGAAGATCGGTGCTTTAAAGCGATGGAACATTTGGATTTACCAGTTGAAGAACGTTGCACATATCTCGTTCGGGTAAAGGACGATAACGCTACCCTTGCTATTGCGTGTTTGACTTGGATGAAGGACAACCTTGTGTTCAATGCTGGTAGGATCCCAACTTCACATTCACTGAATGAAAGTCTGCAACAACTGGAGGTGGAACATATGGATCTCGCTCTGGTTTACACATGCCGTTACTGGGGCGAGCACCTGAGACAGGCGAACAGAGATGACAACTTTTGTGCACAAGCACGATCACTTCTACGCACATTTTTTGATCAGAAAGTCTTGTTCTGGTTAGAAATCCTAAGCCTTGAAAAGGCTGTTACCTCAGCAAAAGTGTTGTTAAGGGACGCTAGAGAGTTTCTTGAGGTATGCTTATATTGCTGGAGATTTTATAGATTTCTGATGTGTCTAAAACTTGAAGGGTTATGATAATGACCTCGCAGTGTTTGTGGATGATGTTCTCAAGTTTGTGACACACTTCGAATGCCCCATTGCCATGGCAGCCCCGCACATTTATGTCTCTGCATTGCCATTTTCTCCCTCAAATTCTCGAATATTCCAAGTCTATGCACCTCGATTTCCAAATCTATTTTCTGTAACGAGTGGTCGGAGGGAGAATTGGGGTGATGCACCAATTACAGGCGATGGCTGTGATAACAAAGTGATGAGTGTTTCTTTCTTTCAAGACGGCTCAAAGCTTGCTTCCGCGTCGTGGGATGAGACTGTGCGCATCTGGGACTCAAGAACTGGGAAGGCCATCTCTCCGCCATTCAAACATGACTCATCTGTTTGGAGCATGGCGGTCTCTCCGGATGGAAAGCTCATTGCAAGTGGCGATCAAGAAGGTGCACTTCTGGTCTGGGACAGCGAAACAGGCGCGCGTAAACTCAATTTGACAGATGCTCACAGTGACATCATTCGATCAGTTGCGTTCTCGCCCGACGGTTCTCGTATTGTCACAGGCTGCTCTCACGACGAGACAGTGAAAGTCTGGGACACTGCTTCTGGCGAACTTTGCCTTGGGCCATGGACAGGACATATCGACGGCGTAGCTTCTGTTGCTTTCTCGCCCAGTGGCACTCTCATTGCATCAGGATCGCGCGATGAAACAATTTGGATTTGGGATGCGACCACTGGCAAACCTCACAGAGAACCTTTGGTCGGGCATACCAGTCTTGTCCTATGTCTTGCATTCACTGCAGATGGGCATTATCTCGCGTCAGGTTCTCCTGACGAAACCATCCGTTTGTGGAATGTCATTGACGGATTTATCCAGACATCCTCCATAGATTCAGGAAGCCCCGTTTATTCAATTTCTTTCTTGCCAAAAAGCGAGATTTTGGCTTCAGGTCACAAAGACGGGTTTCTTCACTTCTGGGTTCTCAGAGCTGGTGGATTGCACCAATTGTGCAATCCAATCCATGGTCATACCGACGACGTGAACTCAATCACCTTCTCTCCAGATGGGCTGCTTCTTGCCTCTGGCTCCGATGACAAAAGCATCAAAATTTGGACTGTGCCAACGTCATCTATTTCCGAAGCAAGTCATGGTGCGTTAGCAAATTCCAAGCATGATCAACCGCTGATAGCATTGTACTTGCCAATAGTTCGAAACATGGGCACGGAAAAGCCTCAATATGCAGCATCAAACTTGAACTTGGATCACGGATTCCCAGTGCTCAGCGATGAATCCTACATTGATGAGGACGGGTGGCTACGGAGCTCACGAAGAGTTGACGCGAGCGTGCTCCTTTGGGTGCCGAAAGAGAATCAAGTCGGCTTCTGGTTCCCTCGAAACACCGCCGTCATCTACAAAAATGCCACAAAAGTCGATTTCACTCGCTTCGTCTACGGCGGAAACTGGGCAGAGTGCGCAAAGGTTTGCATAGATTGATTCCTAATGGTTTTGTACTCACTTTGCGTGGTTTAGCCTCAGGAATCTGAAGAGTGAAGAGGCGATCAGTGGTTTTGAATGGATTTTCTGTAGAAGTCTCAGCACTTTGGTAACAAAGTGATGATGCATTAATGTAGTACCTGCAGAAGTCTACATACAGCATAAGTAAGATACTAATGAATGAATGAATGATTGACTATACCGAAGTGATGAGGAAACAAGAAAGCGACGCGCAGGTCGTACGACGTGGACAGTGACGAAAAAGGAAATAATTGTAAACAGTAACAAAAAACGAGAGACAAGTACGCTACGAAGATGCATATCCTTCAACATTTTCGTCCCTTTACGCACCTTCACAAACCAATAGCTCACATTGTATCTTCTTGCATGTAAGGATCATGCTTTCGTCGCTTCAAAGGTACCCTGTGCACATATTTAGTCTTCATGTATTTTGGGCAGAAGAATTTGTACCTATTTTGTAAGCGGTCTAGTCAACCGACAGGGAACACTTCAAATGCAGCTCCTACTGCTGCTGCGTCAAGGTGAAGGATCGTCACGAATCGACTTTCGCGAAGGGCAATCACTTAACCATAAAGCCAAGAGGAAATGTTTGTATACATGCATTATTTCTGGAGGTAAAATTTAGTCTTTCTGTGGATAATCAAGTATCAAGTGTGTTCTTATGGCATTGGGAACTTGACGAGAAACACGGTGACTTTCAGTAGTTAGATCTTGATTTTGTCCAATGAGCAAGTAAATCACTGCGTTCCTTGTAGATTGTTGACATGCCAATGAAGGGAGGCAAGACAAGTTTTGAACCGACATATTCTTCTCTCGGGTGAGCGTTTATCTGTCCCGGCTTGCCACGAAATAGAGAACAGGTGCGAGTTTCTGATAATTCGTTTCGACCATTCGCTTGCATTGCATAGAAGCAGAGGCGATCCCGAGAGTACCATTTGACAGACCTGGTCCGCACGAAAGAGAAAGTCGCAGAGAACTTTTCTCGCAGTCGCACGTAGTCCATGTGGAAACAGATATGCCGGTGAGGACCTCTTGAAGGATGTTCTCCAGCAAGGATGTGAGCCGTCAATACCTACGTGACGTTTGACCTAACAGTGTCATCGTTCGTAGCTTGCGGTTGAGTTGACATTTCTCATTGACTCTCGACGGCGTGCTAGACATCTTGAGGTCGCGCGCTATGCCGCCTAGTAGCTCGACGCATGAGATTCGACGAGAGATCTGCTGAGAAGTTTCGCAAACGGAATGTTTGATGCGAGAGATTGCAAACAAGATTTGTAATCATGAGTTTCAGATATTCAAGCTCGCGAGTGTACTTGAACTCACTTTCTTATAGCGTTATAGGTTTGTAACGTTGAGATACCTGAACGTGCAGCAACAACGCTTCCCCCCTCCATCACTGCGCTGAACGAATCGACGATGTTTGTGTAGCGAGCAGCTCCTGTGAAAGGGCAGAGAGAAAGCTACACATTTTTTCTACATACGCTTCGTAAGTCTCATCAATATCCGAGAATTAAGGAAGGTGCGATAATAATATTTCCCCTACCCAGCAGGCATGCTTCGAACGCACACAGATGACCTGGCGCAAGCACCTTTCGCCCTCGCTTATACGTCGATCGCGTCCTCGATGCCGGGACGCATCGACACCCTGTGTTGCTCACCGGCTGGCAAAGGCGCGAGCATGCAAGGGAGGTTGATGAATCTGGACGTGAGTTGGTAGATTGTAGGTGTTATATTTGATTTTTGAAACGGCATTTTACTGACCTTCGTGCTGGGTTTTGGGTGGCTCTCAAGAAGCGCGAGAGCGGCGTGTGGCAGTTTGGCTCTACGTTGTGGGTGCCGGTCGAAGACGGGCGGGAGTTCTGTGCGAGTGATCCTGAAGCGTACCTTTAATAGAAACTGCTTATTTACTGACCTCTATTCGTCGTTGTAGAACCGCTTCAACAGAGCAAGAGCAGTATCGTGGCGCGCTTCCTTCATTCGTGCCGTCCCCATGCTCTCCTGGCGCGTCCGTCTGCGGATCTTCGCTGGCTGACGACGAGTTAACCTGCCTCGCTTTGCGCACATTGACCCGTGCCTCCTGCGCCGCTGGGACGTACGTCCGTACGGGTGGTAGTGTTGGCATGATGGGGATGGCTGGATGGATGGGCGAGCGTGGTGGGGAGGGGAGGGCTGGATGCGTAGCTGGTGAGTCTTGTGTTCATTTTCGAACGATTTTCGTTATTCACCTTCATTCGACGTTGTAGCAACGCATCGCGCACGCGTGCCATCCTCTCCTTAATACTCTCTGCCCGACGCCCTTACCTTCATTCCTCCCCCTCGCCGATATCCCAACATGACGTAGGGACGTATCGAATGCGCGCGCGCGGTCGTGTTTCCCTCGACGTCCCACATTCCACTGTCTCCTTCCCTCCATCCTCGTCGTCGAGTCGTGCCCGCTGCTATGTAGGGACGTATCGTGCGCTATCGACACGAGCCTGCGCGTGTTGTCGCCGCTGTCGTTGCTGTAGCATGGCACCTTTGCCCGACGCCATGACGGGACGTATCAAACGCGCGTGAACTGCGGCGAACGTGGTCACAGCGTCCTCACTGCACTCTTCCCGCCGCCGTCCCTCGTCACGCCGCCGTCCGCACTGCAATCGCGATGTAGGGACGTTTAAAGAACGAACAAACGTCCTCGTCCGTTGCGCTCTGCCAACTTCGAATTGCCCCATCTCCCCTCGTCGCGTTCTCTGAACGGCCCGAACGCGAAAACGGGACGTATTGTCACCCCGCGAATGGCGTCGAGACGTACTGCAGTGACCTTACGTCCACCGTCTGCCTCGTCTCACCACCAGACCGCCCTTCACGATGTAAGATCGTATCGACGTCCCGTGAGCGGCGTCGCGGCGTGGCCATGAGTTCGTCGAGGAGTGTGGATAAACGTCGAGTTTGCGTCGTTGGAGGTGCGAGAGCGCGTGATCAGCAGGCGATGTCGTGAGTCTTTCGTCGTTGCATTAACGACGATACTGACTTGTGTTCGATGATGTAGGACGTACTTGACGTGCGCGAGCAACACCGTTGCCAGCTTCGGATGGTCTCCCTTTCCGCCAACCACAGCCTTCCTCACTCGTTCGCATCTTTGCCTTTCCTCCTTACTCTCGATGTACCCTCGCAGCGTTATGGGATCGTATTGACGACGGGCGAACGTCGTCGCTGTGGGTGTCTCTGTGCGAACAGTATTGGCGTGTCGATCCATTTCATTCGTCCTCACGTCCCGCGTCCTCCTGCTCGAAGCCCCGCAAAACGACGACATGGTTCTCGAATTGCGCGCAGCCGGTTCTTGCATGTCAAGTTGGGGATGCGAGCATGTTGTCCATGGTGCGGAATGGCGGTGTGAAGATGATGTGGGGACAGATCGAGAGGGGACGGACGAGGTATGGAAGTGTGGTGGTGGTCGGATACGTAGTAGGTATGGATTGAGAGCTGGCGAGCAGAGTAAGCAAATCGACCATTTAGATACAATCGTGCTATTCCTACTCACCTCATTCTTTCATCTTCTCACCGCCTCTCAATAATCGGCTTACACCCTCAAGTCTCCAGCGCAGGACGCGTCGAAGTTCAAACTTCGAAGGGCTATGTTGGTGCGATTGACGATGACTGGGCGGATGGCAAGCTGGGGAGCGGGGTGAAGGACGTTTCGATGGACTGTGGATCGTGTTGTTTGGTGAATCAGCAATGTAGAGGAGGGGGACGTCGTCTAGCGTTGAGGACCAAGGGAGGATGAACGTGCCTTCACCCAACTTGTTCATGCGATGTAGGCGTGAATCGACGGCGAACTGAAGGTCGTCGTACTGGTGGAGCATCTTGTAAGAGAGGAAGAGTTGGTGCGTGCGTGAGGTACGGATGCTGGCACAGGAGAGGGAAGGCGCTCAACGAGAGCGGAGGGCATGCTGGCACCACGCAGAGACGGTAGACAGCGTTTTCTCGCAACAATTCCAATAGATTTGTTGGCTTTGAGAAGCTTCCGGTCGTCAAAGATATCGAGACATTCGTCTTTTTGACAGCCAGCTCAATTTTGTCGGTAGAAAACCTTTGGTGAAGGATCATTAGGATGTGGTTCGAGTCGAAGCTAAGCGAAGCTACCGGCACGCTGGAATGCCAACGAACCCAGAACTTCAACTTGAACCCTTTTCTCGTAACGAACGTCCATGTCACGGCCAACGTCCCATCTGCCACATTTCTTTCGAGGGTCGCGGGCCAAGGACGACCGTCACCTGCCTGATGAATCGTTGCGAATACCTTGGGTTCAACTTGGATTTACAAAATTGTTATCTGAGACGTACATGTCTTTGGTGGACCAATGGTGGTACGCGACCCGGACGCCAGAGCTGAAGCCATGACCCAGTACTCCCCTAGGTGCGTTGCAAAACGGTTCTGACATGCCGAACAACCAACGAGTGATTGTGATGTCCTTTAGACCTGTTTTTCCGATTCCGAAAACCCTGGTAGGACACTGCGAAATGATTAGGAAGGTCGGGGAGTGGCTTCGACTAGTCGACTGCAATCAACGACGTACCCTTTGTTTTCACCAAGCAAATTCGCCGAACTCTTTTTCCATCCTTTGGGTTCGAACGCATGATTGTAGCCATTTCATTGAACATTGTCAGGCGTTATCAACCATTTCCTTCCCAGCACGAATGCTGGCAGCCGCTCTTAGCTCTCTGCTCCCACACGCCTGTCCATGGAGGAGGCCGTGCACGCTGCACGCTCTCGATGCCCTTTAACTCATACCACCATGAACGCCTATAAGCGCAACGATCGCGACGCCAGTGAACAGTGAGTCTCAACATAATGAAATATTACAATGCCATTAAGTCGTTCACGTATCAATAGCTTCGCGATTGGGAGGAGTTCGTGCTTGCCGGTATACGTCGATTCTGCACTTACACTCATTTCGTGTCTAGGTATATGTATAACCTTTCGGGGTGCTGCGAAGCCTTACGACAAACTTCGAGTTTTATTTGAGGATTGGGACGGCTCCGCGACGATCTCCTTGGATAAGCCGGAAAAAGAGGACAGCCAACGACGTTGGGCTCTTGATAGGGAGATGTGCGTGTCCCACTAACTTACCTTTCTGATTTCGTATATATTGCTCATCACACTACAGCCTTGTGTTTCCCGGCGACATTCTTACTTTACACATTCTGACGGACAAGGGGAAACGACGCAGGAAATTGTTTAAGAAACTTGGAAACGAGGACGAACACCAATTCAATGTGTGCCAAATCGAACACGACGCCATCGCGAAAGAATTCACGAAGGGCAGACTCGTAAACGCGTCTACAGCAATCTCCGTGAGCAAGGGTGATTACACTGTATCACTTGAAGTGGTGAAGGGCAACATTGAGAGGGTGACGATCATATCCATTCAGGATATTCGTACAACTCACGCATTTGACCTTTAGATCGTCGACATGGAGCCTAACGTAGCATTGAATCCGCTGATTCCGCAGGACGTTCAGGGCGCAATAGACTCCACACATTCTCTTCTGAAAAATGCTCAGTCGCTTCAAAGTGTACTTGACAATATCCCGGTGACGGACGAGGCTTGGCAATTTTTGGAGAATGCACTTGATACGATCGGAGACGTAAGTTCCTCGTAACATATAGAATTCTAAATCTCATTGAAAGCCTCGTTGTCCAAAGGCCCACCCTCTGGCGACAGCCATCGCGACCGCGCTGACAATCCCTTACAAAGTATGTTGGTCTCAATCGACTTCGGAACTGATACATCGCTGTTGCTCAAAGCTTCCTGCTCTACAGCTGCTTAGAAGCGAGGCTGAATACAAACAGGAATTGTTGGATATGACGCAAGCAATGATATTCACTTGCAAATGCTTGATGGACGTTCGATACCACACGAAGACCACTTTGGCGGAAGGAATGTTCAAGAGTACCCTGAAATTGCTTCGAACTGCTGCGGTCTTCATCGACGTTTATTGTAGAAAGGGTCGGATCAGTACGTTCGAATGAATCTGAAGGGAATAGCTCGCTTACTCACACTCACTTCAGAACAAATCATTGGAGCACAGTTTCCGACCAAGCTCCAGGAGTTCGCCAAAAATCTGATTGAGAAAAAGAACAATTTTCAAATCGCAATGATTTTGCAAATTGCGCACGATGTAGACTCGACAGGTTCGTGCTTTAATTATTCTAACCTGTCTCTATTTGTTATTTATTTGGTTGCAAGCTTCGACGGCATCGGACGATTTCCTTCGAAAGCGTCTTGATCCAGCAAATCAGGATCCTTTGGGCAAGGGTTGCCTCCCCAATACGCGCATGATCGTTTTGAGAAAGATACAAGATTGGCTCGATAGCACCGACTCGAATGAGAAAATCTTGTGGATTGTAGGGGCTCCCGGTGCTGGGAAGACAACGGTCGCAACCTCAATTGCAAACGGACTCAAAAATCGTGGAGAACCTTGTGCTAAGTTCTTTGCGAAACGCGACAAACCACACCTCAGTGACGCTCGCCGCATCTGGCCGTCCCTCGCGTACAGTCTTGCGGACAGACACGATGGTGTAAAAGCTGCCTTGATGCTCGCCCTAAGAGACAAGAGCAATATGGATGTACAGGATGACGCCGTTCTCGTTCAGTTCGAGAAGTTGATCAATAGACCGTTGGAAATGAATCGGAAGGAGGCTGGTTCTCGTTCTCGCGAGATCCCTTACCCCATATTCATCGTCGATGCATTGGACGAATGCTACTCTGAAGACAATTGGGCCTCGCTTCTCATGTCGCTGGCACGCTGGCCTGATGGAATCAAGCTCATTATTACAACCCGTTATCATCATGACGTAGACGAGCAGCCGGGTGAAGTTAGCTGTCGCATTGATCTTGCCACGGGAGATGATGTGTCGGCAGATAGCAGAAACGACGTTCGGATTTTCTTCGAAGAAAAATTCAAGGAGATGCGGTCAAGGTCCGACTTCAAGTTTTTCAGTCTGCCATCGATCTGGCCAACGAAGATCGAGATTCAAGAAATGACGAATTACGCAGCAGGTCTTTTTATTTGGGCCGACATGGTCGTTAGCTACGTAGCTGGCACAAAACGCAATGCCGGCTACGATCCTGTCAAGCGCCTTGAGAATGTTCTCAATGACATGCGAGACGAGCGCCGTTCCGGAATCAGATCGGGCAATCGGGTTGACAACCTGTACGCCAGGATAATATTCGAAGCCTTCCCGAACCCTCAGGATGACTTGGACAAGACAGAGAGAGCTGCAGCGAAGCAAATTCTGGCAGCAGTTTTGCTTGCGAAGGAGCCTCTGCGCCAGAGAGACCTCGTTGAACTCATGTCGACCGACGAATGGGATTCTTACAATTCTGTCACATCGACTTTACTGTCACTCAAGGCCATCATTCCCGCCTCTGATGGCCAATTGCGGACATGCCACAAATCAGTTTCTGACTTCATGTTATCCACTGAACGCAGCTCGGCCGCGTTATCACGTTTCGTGCCGGATAAATCAGATCTCAACTCGTACATCATCAATGCCGAGGAAGAAAACAAACAATTCGCTCTCGCATGTCTGCGATTGATGCAACGCAAACATTCATCGGGCTTTGGTTATATTCTTGCCCGAAGTCAGACACGATCTCGCGGGTTTGTATATGCACGTCAGCATTGGATTGACCACCTCAAAGATGCTGGCGGCGCTTATCGCCCCCTTTTGCCGATTCTGAGGAGTCTCGAAGATGCAATCGAGGTCGCTTTTGGTCGACTGGAACGATTCAAGAGGGAGCTCAAGTTGGTGAGCAATGAAGCTGTTACTCTGACCCAGAGTATATGCAGCGCCATTGGCATTGCGATGGAATCTATTGAATCCTTTGGCCAAAGTGACAATCTCTTAATCCTTGAAAGAACGGTTGGCTAATTTTGAACCATGTTCTCCACAGGCAAAAGCAACATCGAGGCTCTAAAACATGAATTAGTCGAGTGTGTAAAGGGCCTTGATATTGCAAGGGGTCATTTTCAAATAGCAGCGGTCCTACGAAGAGAGGCATCTCGTGAGTTTTCTATTGATAGCTTACTTATACTTGCGTTGAACTGATATCGTTCAAGCAACGAACGATGCGAATTATTTCCTTCGAAAGCGGCTGGCACCATCGGACCAATCCGAAGTTGACGAGGATTGTGTGCCTGGTACACGTACCAACATCCTTTTGGAAGCTCAGAAATGGTTAAAGAATCCTCAGGCACCAAATATTCTGTGGATTTCTGGTGCTCCAGGAGCGGGCAAGTCAGCCATTGCCACAACACTCGCCAAAAAGGTGTTTCCTTGCATACGGCTCTGCACAAGAGTTTCTGCTAAACGAGACTTTGCGGATCGAAGCAACCCTTCAAATTTATGGCGAACACTTATCTACGATATCGCACTCTCACACGCCGGGTTGAGAGGTAGTGTCATGGAAGCATTATTAAAGCCATCCGTTAACATCAACAACCAAAGTGATTGCATGACTCTCTTAATCCAGGCAATCAAAGGCCAACAATACCTCCCGGTTGTCGCAGTCATTGATGGCATTGATGAATGCTTTGTAAAGGACAACGAGGACTGGTGGATGCTTCTTCGTACCATAGCAGATTGCGCCAATCGCTCTCATTCGTTTAAACTGGTCGTCGCAAGTCGAGATCTCAATGACATTCGCTCTGCCCTCAAGGATATCAGCCAGACCGTTCGCCTCACGACAGGGACCGACACTTTAAAAGAAGACAACGCTGATTTAGAGAAATTCTTTCTGTCGCCGCGGGCTGCTTTGCCTACCTCCTGGCTCGCTGAAGACACAGTTCAACTTCTGGTGAAGCATGCATCCGGTAGTTTCATTTGGGCGAAATTACTTGTCGGCCTGGTGAAGCTCAAAGCTGATTTGCCCATTGAAGACATCATGAATGAGGACGTATATGGAAGCACTGAGGACGTTGACGAACTGTATGCAAGGGTGCTGATTGATACCATGGGTCAGATGTCGAAGGAGGAGCGAAGCTATTCTCGGACCATTCTTTCGGCTATCGTTCTTGCCAAAGACATTCTCCATTGCGACTTTCTAGAGTTGCTTCCTCTTAGTGCTTTATCTGAGAATGAGGCCAAAACACCCAGATGTGCAAAACAGTTGATTGGGGACTTGAGCACCATAATCACCGTGGACGAAAACCTGCGTGTCCGAATCCCCCACAAGTCATTTTCCGACTTTTACCTCGATCGGGATCGTTGCTCAAAAGCGTTCAAACGTTTGGAATTATCAAGAGAGGAGCAACACGAATATATAAATCACGGGAAGGCTGGCCACGGAAACCTCGCCATTGCCTGTTTGCGCTCTATGAATAAATCCCTCAAATTCAACGCATATGGGATCCCGACTTCGCACACATTGAATGAGAAAATCCCACAGCTTATAACAGAACTAGTGAGCAAGGATTATGTTCTAATCTATGCATGTCAATATTTGGGTGAACATTTAGAAAAGGCGTCTGCGAATTGCGAGAATTCAAACGCTATCCGTGCACAGGCGCATCCACTCCTTCACACACTGCTTCATCAGAAAGCCCTGTTCTGGCTAGAAATCCTCAGTGTCGCACAGGCTGTCCCCTCAGGAAAAAGATCATTACAGGCCGCTGAAGATCTTCTCAAGGTAAGGACCATTTTGACAATCGATCGGCACTTCAAGTTTTCCAACTTACTTTTCTGTAAGGGCTATGATGATGACCTTGCAGCGTTAGCGGATGACGTCCTCAAATTTGTGGAGTACTTTGAATACCCCATTACTGCGGCAGCCTCGCACATTTACCTTTCTGCACTCTCGTTTTCTCCCCCAAATTCTCGAATATTCAGAACTTATGCGCCTCAATTCCCAAATATCCTTTCTGTAACGAATGGTCGGAGGGAGGATTGGGGTGACACACCAGTTACAGGCGATGGCCACGATGACGCAGTGCGAGGTGTTGCTTTCTTTCGAGACGGCTCAAGGCTTGCTTCTGCATCGCCGGACAAAACTGTACGCATCTGGGACTCTAAAACCGGGAAGTCCATCTCTCAACCGTTCAAACATGGCACAATCGTATATTGCATTGCGGTGTCTCCAGACGGAAAGCTTATTGCAAGCGGCGAGAGGGACGGTGCACTTTCGATCTGGGATAGCGAGACAGGCGCCCGTAAACTCAATATGACAGACGCTCACAGTATCGTCATATTCTCGGTTGCGTTCTCGCCCGATGGTTCTCACATCGTCACAGGCTCTTTAGGCAAGACAGCGAAAGTCTGGAACACCGCTTCTGGTGACCTTTGCTTTGGTCCATTGACGGGACATACCGATGGTGTCATTTCTGTTGCCTTCTCTCCCGATGGCACTCTCATTGCATCAGGATCAGACGACCACACAATTCGGATTTGGGATGCAACGACGGGCAATTCTCGTAGAGAACCTTTGGTCTGGCATACCGGTTCTGTCTGCTGTCTTGCATTCACTACAGACGGACATTATCTTGCAACAGGATCTTATGACGAAACAATCTGCTTGTGGAATATCATTGACGGATTTACCCAGATGTCCTTCATAAATTCAGGAAGCGCCCTTCGTTCAATTTCTTTCTTGCCGAAAAGCGAGACTTTGGTTTCAAGCCATCATCACGGGTTTTTTCACTTTTGGAATCTCAGAGCTGGTGAATTGCACAAATTGTGCAATCCGATACATGGCCATACCGACCAAGTGATCTCAATTGCCTTCTCACCGGATGGGCTGCTTCTTGCCTCTGGCTCCAATGACAAAAGCATCAAAATTTGGGCCGTGCCATTGTCAACTACTCCCATGCAATATGTAGTATCCAACTTGGATCAACGTGGAAATCTGGTTCTCAGTGACAATTGTTATATTGACTATGATGGTTGGCTATGGGACTCGCACGGAAAGGATGCAAAGGTACTCTTCTGGGTTCCGAAGAGGAATAGAGGCGGATTCTGGTTCCCTCGAAACACCGCCGTCATCCACAACAACGTCACGAAAATCGATTTCAGCAAATTTGTGCATGGCGAAAACTGGGCAGAGTGCGCAAAGGTATGCCTATATTGCTTCGAAGTGTATTCGTGCTAACGGTGCACGTTTAGCCTGTAGAATCTAAGGAGTGAAGCGGTAGTGGATCTGTGTTGTTCTCCTTGAATTTCGAATTTTCACGCACCTTCACGAGCCGATAATTCACGTCATATACGACCTCGTATGTATTGATTGCAAGGTACCCCATGCACATCTTTAGTCTTCATGTATCTTGGTCAGGAGAATTTGTACCTATTTTTGTGAGCGGTTTAGTCAGTCGACGGAGAACACTTCGAACGCAGCTCCTACTTCCACTGCGTCAACGCAGAGATGTGAAGGATAGTCACGAATTGACTTTTGCAAAGGCGATCACTGAGCCATAGAACCAGGAGGAAAATGTTGTATACATACTTTATTTTTGGAGCTAAAATTTAGTCTTACTGAACAATCGAATAACGAGTGTTCTTTCGGCATTGGGGACTCGACGGGAGACGTAGTGGCTTTCAGTGCTTCAGTCTCGATGCTGTCGAATCGGCAAGTAAAATAGTAAGTTCCTTGTGAATTTTTGCCACACCAATGAATGGAAGAAAGACGACCTTGGAAGCGACAGATTCTTCTCTCCAGCGAGCGTCTGTCCCTGGTTCGCCACGAAATACAGAACATGTGAGAAATCCCAATGCTTCATTTCGACCGTTCACCTGTAATGCATAGAAGCAAGCACGATCCCGAGAGTATCATTTGACAGACCTAGTTCGTAGGAAAAGGTGAAGAGAGCTGTAGACGCAGAAGACATTCCCGCTGTCGCACATACATGTAGTCTATGACGATGAGGACGGTCGGTGAAGACGTCTCCATCAAGGATGGGAGCACCGTCAATATTCCAGTACCAGGGACTGTCAGAGAAAGCAGCTTCCATTTTGCTGAGAGTGTGCCAGCTGCGAAGCGAAGGAATTTGTTGGCTCGAGTTGGATGAAGCGATTCCGTTCGAGATGCTGACGAGCGTGTCGTCGAAAGCTCAACGTCAAATTACCGCAAAGTCATCAGTGAAACTTCATGCGGAACATAGAGAATTATTCCGAACTGAAGTTCATTCGAGCTGGCGCGACAA
This sequence comes from Schizopora paradoxa, assembly GCA_001020605.1. Taxonomy (NCBI): domain Eukaryota; kingdom Fungi; phylum Basidiomycota; class Agaricomycetes; order Hymenochaetales; family Schizoporaceae; genus Schizopora; species Schizopora paradoxa. Next base: position 13,054 of record KQ086096.1, on the reverse strand, counting down.
TGCCGAATTGCCTTTGTTGAAGTCAACCCAGGAAATTTGAGAGCAAAGCAGCCTCCATCGAGAGAATCGCAATATATCGGCCTGGGGGGCAATACCTCGGTTGCGGTGGTAGATGTTGATATTCGCGAAGAAACTGTCGGCGCTCTAAACAGCGCAGTTACAGCGGTGGCACCGACAACTTGAAAGGCGAGATTCCGAAGGGCGTTCGAGAGATCACTTTCGTTCGAGAAGTGTATGGTTCAGCATCAGTGTGTCGAGTCGATATCGTACGTTGCGCTCTCGCAGTTATGGCAGCCAAAGTACCAGAAATCTCTTAGGTCGACTTAGGAACCATAGTTCGAATTGTCGATTTTGAGCGGATATCGAGCTCGCTTCAAAGTCTTCTGCATGTTAAAGACAGGGAATCGGAGTTCCAAATATCATTCAGTAGAGGAACGTTGCATTAGATTGCAGTACGTACTCGCGTTGTCAAATCTTCAAGAGCCTCTGGAGTGACGTCTCGTGGTTCTGCAATCCAAGGTGTTTAGCAGCGCCAGCATCGAGTTTCATACGCTCGTCGCGAGCCACAAATTCCCATGAAGGCCTACAGTTCTCGAAGCAAACTCTGCGCAAAAGTTGGAGAGTTACGTTGCGGTGAGCAGAGTTCTCAGTTCTTTACCAGTGGAGCAAAACTCACCAAGTCGCTGTATTCAACGCATGCCATCGAGGCGGAAGTGCCAAAGCAACGAAATTATGTTGGTAATCCTCGTCGTCTAGCTTTGAGGATGACGTACCCTGTTAGCTGAGAGACGGTGATGTCGTGTAGTCCCGAGAAAGAGGATGTGGCGCGAGTCTATTTTCTAAACATATTCGAATATCAAAGTCAAGCTGTGAGACTCGCGGAACACCGGAGTGAGGTTTGTGCTTACAAGTAAACTTGCGATAACGGACGCACTCCAACGCATTATTCGGTACTGGGTCAGCCACGAGAGCACGTACAACCTGAGGGGGCTTGAAATCAAACCCAATGTCAAAGCAAACGAATCGCGTTCACGTACTTCACGGCACTTGGGCAACGAGCTATTGAGAAACCTCCATCTTACCCTCGTCGACCGCGCGCTGACTCCTCCTGAAAATAGTTGTCGAGGACAGAAGGCTTGACAGATCTCCTCTGAATGACTTCCCTCTGAACATGCCTCAAGATTAGGCTTTCCCGCCAACTAGCCATATACCCCACGCCATTCCGACCACGCCGCCCTTCGCGACGCAGGGAAACATCGAGAGCAGGCGAGTGTCTTCCACCCGTTACCCGCCGCCGCCGAATTCCTCCAACTCCTTTCGCGCTGTCATCCCCTCGTCGCGCTCCCTGTACTGCATGAAAGCGAAGACGGGAGACATCGACGTCTGGCGAGTGGGTTCGTGTGATGGGCGCGAGTTCGCGAGGAGTATGTCGTGAATGTCGATTTTGCGCAGTTAGAGCTGCGAGAGAGCATGATCTGCAGGCAATGGCGTGAGTCTTACGTCGTTGCACCAAAAGACGGACGATACTGACTTGTGTTCGATGATGTACGGACGTAGTCAACGCGCGCGAGCAGCACCGTTGCCAGCTCGGTTTTCCTTTCCGCCCTCGTCCTCGTTCCTCATTCGTTCAAACCCAGTCCTCTTCTCTCTCGTCGTACTCTCGCAGCGGTACTGGGATGTAGAGGTGACGGGCGAATATCGACAGGGTGTGTGTCTCTGCGTGGAGAGCTCTGGCGGCATAAAGACTGTTTGGCATCCGCAATCGTCGGCGAGGTTCTCCACCTGCGCACAGTCGGTTTGTCGATGACAGACCGACAGCGGTTGTCGGAGATGTCAATTTCATGAGCGCAGTGTTGGCATGGCCGTTTGAAGACGGATCGAGGAAGGACGAGGGGTGTGAGATCGTTGTGAACGTTGTAGATATGGATCGAAAGCTGAGGAGTAAGGTAAGCAAATCGCCAGTTAACATAACAACGCGTTATTACTCACCTCATTCTTCCATACTCTCGACGTCTCACAATCATCCACATCCCTCTTCAAATGACCAGCGCAGAACGCGTCGCGATTCGAGCGCGAAGGGGCTATATTCGAACTGCGATCGACGATGATGGGACGGATCGAAGCTGGCGGACGAGGTTAGGGATACTTCGATGGGAAATGGGGAGTGTACTCGCCGATGTAGGCATCAGTAGTGGCGGACCGACAGAAGACCGTCGAACTGGTTGAGCATCCGTGTAGGAGAGGTGCTATATGGCTTGCGTGGAGTACGGTTATTGGTGCTAGAGATCCCAGATGAGAGCATAAGTGTTCGAGGGCAAAGGGTACGCTTGCAAGATGGAGAGAATCGCTGGTGAGGTGGAGAGGTGGGTGGTCTCTGTTCTTGTAGGAAGAGTGCAGGGGAATACCATACTCGGCTTCATAAACGAGCAAGTATCGTCTCTCATACCCTCGCGCCTTTTACACGGAGCCAACACGGAGCCCGATAAGAGGACCAAACGCGCAGGGGTTCAGCGTGATTCACGAAACCGCAAAATGAGGACATGCCACTAGGCTTCGCCCTATTCTTCGAGGCCCATAAGAGATATGATCAAATGGTTCAAGTTCTCGATGGCTTCGAGAGCTCGTCGCCGTTGTCGTCGAAGCTTTGATCGCGTTGAGACGAAGCAACCACGTGGCCTAGAACTCGCCAGAGCTGATTAAGCGCTGATTGGCTGAACCGCTGGACAGCGGACAGCGGACTTGCGCTGATACGCTGAGTTTTTATCGGGAACTCGTCGTCATTCTTGACGATATGCGGATTAGATTGCATCGAGTCACAAAGGTAGGCAGGATAGTGTGAAGCCTCTAAGCAGCAATTATGCATTGTCAACGAGAAAGAGATGATTGTCCGAAAGATGAGATGCGCGACAAAAACCGAAATAAATAGCTAATAAAAATACATCGACGCTCGAAGTTGCGAAGAGAAATGCGAAGTAGAAAGGAGATCCAAGGGTCACTAACACATCCCAATTTCATTCCGGAAGCTATCGAACTCCGTGCTGATATTTGCGAATTCAGAGCCTGAGCTGAACATCGCGCTCGAGCCGATGTCAAGGAGGTTGTTTGAGATGGGGTTCAACGCTGGGCATTCGGGAGCGAAATATGATGGTAATTCGGCGATTAATGGGGCTGGTAGGTCAGAGGACCATTCGACCTTTGCTTCGGAGGAAGCGAGCGACACGGTGGCGAGTTCTGAAGATGACGCAGGGAGGAGCCCAAATGACATCTCTGGCTCAGAGAGATACGGAGGGTGTGTTCCATAGTAAGTGGTTTCTTGGGTAGAGGGAACCACTGCCGAGTGCGATGCTGATGAGCAGCCTTGCACGAACTCGGGTGCAGAAAGGTCGTAGTAGCTCGCGTCGGCATAGAAGGGGGGTGCCTGTGTGCTGTAGATGGCTGGGTCGAGGGGGAGTTGATTGGCCACCGACATGGGAGCGAATGAGGCGTCAGGATAGGTGAAGTACTGAGGGTACTCGAGCTCCAGGGCGTCTGGAGAGGGGAGGGAGGGGGAGGGAGAAGGAGAAGAATAACCCGAGCTGCTATTGTTGGAAGGCGAGGTCGAGGTCGAAGGGGAAGGGGATGAAGAAATGGCATGCAGCGAACCGGACGAAAGCATCGCGGTGAGTTGCTCCTGCGTCAGCGGCTCGGCTATTTCGTCGTCCGTCGACCTCTTCGTACGAGTCCTCCGAACTACGGGTTTAACAGGACGGAACTCGCCCTCCTTGCGAAAGTATCCGTGCACCTTCTTTTCGTGGCGAATCAACGAAGGCGCATCGCAGAAATCAGCATTGCATGCGTCGGGGTCCACGGTGCACCTTTCAGTTCGAATCTTCAAACTGTGATTTGGGTTGGTGAGCTGATAGCATTATTTGTAATTAGCACTTCACTTACTGCACTGAAATGGTATGAGTCTTCAGATTCGACTTCTGGAGGGCAGTGAACGGGCAGTCAGGAATGGGACACTTGTGAATGCTAAAGAGTCGGAAGGGAGAACGTCAGGCTGATATTTGAAAGGGAACGCGACAATAGAGGCTTACTATTTGCTCTTGTCACTCGAATGAAGAATGGAGTGCCGTTTCAATTCGAAGGGGCCGCGGAATGTCTTCTCGCACACACTGCATTGGACGCGACTTCTTGTGGTTGATGAGCGTTTGGCAGGCATCGTTGAGGATATCTGGAGGGATAATCGGAGGGAGGGTGGATAGAACTCGCTGAGACGTTTGAGTGGGCTTGAACTTGGGTTCCCCCCTCTCCAAAATCCCCGTCATTTTATACCAGCCAGGCAGACCACAGCCAACGAACTTCATGATTGCTTTCCTACAGCAAGACAAAGGGAACGAACGCCATGGCCTCAGGGTGTAAGCAGGGCTCGAGTTCGCACGGGGGGTTGATTGCACGCCGACAGCCCGACAAAGGGAAGGGACAACAAAGGGAGCGTCGACCTGTATTTGAGGGAATGGTTTCGCGCGCATGGGCCCATCCTCAAATTCGAGTAGCAGCGAGGTTTCTTCTGCGACTAAGTTGTCTGCGACAATTCGGTTGAACTCGATTCGTTGCTCGGATGTCGACGTGGCGGTTTCCTTTACATATAATTGACGCGGAGGGAATGGATAACGCTTGTCTTGACATATTCACTTTCGAAACCGAGAACTCGCGGAGTTTGAGAGCCTGTCAAGCATCATTTCATATATCTATCTTTCAATATGGTGAGGTAGAGCATCTGCACGTCGATATAGAGATTTATCTCACCAATCCTCTTTCATTTAATGAGACGATTGTCGTACTCCTAGTCAACCATGGAAATGGGTTGACTGACATAGAGACTCGGACAAGACAGATTCGGAGGTAATCGCTATTTCGCAAACTTGGAAACGATGTGCTGAAATCATCCAGTTTGTGACGCCGACATCAAGAGAAATCGACGTGACACTCACCGAGTACGGAAAATCATATCTTTGCATCCAGTTGAAGCTGCTTTCTCCTCGTGTTCAAATGAGGGCCAAAGTATTCCGCGACTGTTCGCCAGAAAGATATTCGGAGCCTCGTTCAAAAGTCCCTTGAAGGACTCACTTCCCCAAAAAGTAGACAGTTAGGCAGGCGCACATCTGACGGGTTCTCCACGCACCCGTCAAGATGCGAGGCATGTACGAGAACAACTAGAAGTTCCGAGTTCAGTTTCAAGCCTGAGTTCAACCGTGACTTGGTCACTTGGATAACTTGGATACTAAGCGACGACTCGAAGCCTTTCAACTTGAACTTGAATTTCATAGATCGCAGTTGGTTCGTATTCTTGAAATATCTCCAGATAGCTCCGAAGCCTCCATTTGGAGGAATTTGTTTTTTCCTAAGGCCAATTGTCGGCAGATATCTAGAGGAGTGGGATGTGGTCGAACTTCAAGTGAACTGAAGCTAACCGAAGCCACGGATCGGGCACCGGCACGCTGAAGAAAGACAACATGCTTCTCGCAACGAACATCCATGCCATGGTCAACATTACGTCTTTCTCTCTTCTATTGATCGGGAAGGACGATCGACACCTGAAGGCCTGAAACTTGAATCGCCGAGCGAGTTTGGTTTTTCGACTTGCAGGGACGGAATAGTTTGGTGACTCGGCGCGACGCTCACTGGTAGCTGGAGCTAGGTTTCCTCCATGGATCCATCCTCACCCATAGGTGCGTTGTATGATGATTCTGACATGCCATCCAACCAACGAGTTTCATTGGCGCCGCCTAGACGTGCTCGGGTTCGAAACCCCATAACCGGACAATATTAATGCAGAAAGTCGTGAACGACAGGACGATCCGAGTCGAAGGAGTGGCAACCAGTCTGCGGCGCACCCTCCGATTTTGATTTCACCAAATGCACTTGCCGTTCTTTCTTCGGCGTTCGAGCTATTTTGCCGCGTAATTCTGAAGAAAATGGGAAGTCGAACCGCAAAAGGTAGATTTGCACACTGGCAAACTCACCCCGGATCGTACATGGCTCCCAGTCAGCGGTCTCGTTGATCGGCTTCGCCGATTTCCAAAGGGTACGACGTTCACAGTCCGTTCGATCGCCAACGAGAGCTTGTAGAGCTTATCGATGATTCCATTCAAGGCCAAGCTGACGGATGGGCTCTCCTCAAAACGTAAAGTGCGAGCCCAGGACAGCATGCTGGAACCAGTCGATCGTGACTTACTCGTAAGCCATTCCATCACTCCTGATAGATGTGAATCTTCGCTGATTATATCGGAAAGGCTTTGTTTTTTGATGATCTGAACGTGCTTGAATATACACCGGTTCAAAAGCATGCTTACCAAAATCAACGCATGGTGGCATCTGTCATTCCATTATTGCGTGAACGTCGGCGGCTCACTGTTTTGTAACCGCGCCGCTCTAAGATCTCTGCTCCCACACGACTGTCACCTGCAGTTGGAGGAGGCCGTGCACGACACGATGCCCTTCTCCAAGTTGACCTGATACCACCATGAGCGATCTCGGCAAGCAGTGAGTGCTCGATACGACTCAAAGACTTTTTAACGTCGACGCTAAATTTCTTTTCACTATACTCCAATAGTATAGCGATTCAGAAAAGTTCGTATGCACCGGTCCACCGCAGTTTCGAACTAACACATGTAATATGGCTAGACATATGTATACAATATGGGGACGCTAAGAAGCTTTCCAAATCGGATGGGCTGCAAGTTCTCCTGGGTGATCTGGAATCGATAACGGTGGCAAATCCGGAGAAGGTTGACAGCTTGACGCGTCGCTGGACTCTTGACAGCGAAATGTATGTGTTGCTTCTTCCGTACATGAACACTATTCTCATGTTTTGACATAGCCTTTTGTTTCCTGGCGACATTATTACTTTTCGAGTACTTGTTCGCAAGAAACGCTCCCTGAAGACTTTGTTTGCGGAATCGTCGAAGCGAGAGGGATTACAAGAATACCAAATAACCTATGAAGTTGTCATCAAGGAATTCCGTAAACTCAGCCGCTCGGATGCTTCGACAATAGTCGCGTTCACTGAAGATGGCGTCGTGCTTACGCTCGAATTACTTGAGGGAAACATAGAACGGGTACGGCGATTCCAGATAGACGTCACCTCAGCTCATATATTCGCTTTTAGATCATCGAGATGGCATCAGAAAAAGACATGGATCCCTTGTTGCCAGAGCGTGTGAAAAGGCTCATCGACTCGTCAGATACGCTCTGGAGGAACGCGCAGAACGCGCAGTCGCTCCAGAGCGTACTTGAAAATCTTCCAGTGGGTGAGAATGCTTACCAGGTTTTAGAAAATACAATCGCCACGCTCGGAAATGTAAGTGCTCCTCAATTGAGTCGCCTCAGGCTTTGGGTCTTAATCAGGTACTTTGAAGGTACATCCGCTCGCAAAAGCTATCTTGACTGCGTTGGCGATCCCCTACAAAGTAGGTCACCCTTGAATGTATTGAACATTGTTTTGCTGTCGCTCATATCTATCCGCTTTAGATACTGAAAACCGAGGTTGTATACAAGCAAAAAATAAAGGACATGGCTGAGACAATGCGAGTCGCTTGTCGATGCTTGATGGAAACCCGATATCATACAAAGATCGCGTTTGCGAAGGATGTGTTCGAGAGTATGCTAAGGTTACTCCGAAACGCAGCGGTGTTCATCGACATTTACTGCAAAATGGGCCGAATTCGTGAGCACAGAATGCTCGCACAAGAATACTATGCTCACCAAACCCTTTATTAGGACAAGTCATCGGAGCACAATTCCCTGATAAGCTCGATGCTTTTTCCAAGGATCTGATCAAGCAGAAGAACGACTTTCAGATCGCGATGATCTTGCAAATTTCGGGTGACGTTGATTCGACAGGTTTGTGTTTACATTCCCCATCTAATCTTCTGTTTCTTACCACTTGATTTGCAAGCTTCGATCTCGGCAGACATCTACCTCCAAAGGCGTCTAAGCCCAGTCACTCAGGATCCCTTGGGTGAGGGCTGTCTCGCAGAGACGCGCAAACACATTCTGGACCAAGTGCGGAAGTGGTTGGTGGATAACTCCGACACAAAGAAAAACATTATGTGGATCGTAGGTGCACCTGGAGCTGGCAAGACTACGATTGCGACATCAATCACCAAAGAACTACGAAACCGACCCTATGCAAAATTCTTTGCGAAACGCGATAAATCAGGTCTTAGTGATGCTCGCCGCATCTGCCCGTCAATTGCTTGCAGCCTCGCAGAGAAACACGATGGCATGAAGGCTGCTCTTATGCTAGCATTGAGGGATGACAAAAACACTGAAGTACGGGACTTCTCTGTCTCCCATCAATTCGAGAACTTCTTCAAAGGTCCACTCGAGATGGATTTTAAGGAGACTGGTTCTCGTTCAAGCGAGGTTCCCGTAGTCATCATTGATGCATTGGATGAATGCTACTCCAGGGATAGCAGCAATTGGGATTCACTTCTCGAATCATTGGCAGGATGGCCTAAGAACTCGAAGCTCATTATCACGAGTCGATATCACTACGAACTACCCGACAGGCCTTCGGAGACCTACGATTTTATCGACCTCGCCACTGGACTCAACGCGCCAGAGGAGAACAAGAATGACATCCAGGTTTTCTTCACGATCAAATTCACGCAGATGAGATCGACTAAAGCCTTCAGAATTTACAAGCTACCGCAAGAATGGCCACGACGAGAAGAAATCGAGGAAATGACGGCTTATGCAGTGGGTTTGTTCATATGGGCAGACATGGCCGTCAAGTATATTGAGGCTCGGGATGATGCTGGTAATGATCCTGTGGAACGCCTTCAAAACGTGCTTGATGACATACGAGACGAGGGTCGATCTAGGATCAAAGGGGAAAATCGAGTCGACAACCTATACGCCAGAATAATATTTGAAGCCTTCCCCCGACAGATTCGTGACGAGAGGGAAAGAGCGAAAAAGGTTCTAGCCACTATCTTGCTTGCGAAGGAGCCCTTTCGAAAAGAGGATCTCATTGAGCTCATGTCACCACAAATATCGTGCAACACTGTCATGTCGACATTATCAAAGCTCAACGCAATCATTCCTTCCTCCGATCACAAGTTACGAGTCTGTCACAAATCAATTTCCGACTTTGCTCTATCCCGTGAACGCAGTATGGATGCGTTGTTACCTCTCGTACCACGTGATCATCTCTCCTATATCATTGATGTTGAAGAAGAAAACAAAGAACTCGCTCTCGCGTGTCTGCGCTTGATGAGCCGCAAGTTGTCTAGATCTTCTTCTGGTATAAATGGTTCTGCCAACAGTGCTGAGACATTCAGGAAACAAGCACATTCAGACAGTTTTTCTTATTTGTGGCAGCATTGGATCGGACATCTCGAAGATGCAGGCAGTATATACCATGCTCTATTGCTGCATTTGAAGAGTCTCCAAGGTGCAATGGAGGTAGCATACGGTCGTTTGGAACGATTCTCGGGGAAACCAAGAATGGCATGCATCGAGGCCGTTGCTCTTATTGACAGTGTCCGCTGCTCTATCGACCTTGCAGTACGATGTATTGACACTGCCAGTCACGGTGAGATTTTTTGTTTGCCGCAAGACAATGATTGGTCAACTGAGTGATTATCTTACTACAGAAGAAAGCGACATCGAAGCTCTACAATATGAAGTGATCGAGCGCGCGAAAAGCCTTGACATCGTCAGGGGGCATTTTCAGATCGCAGCGGTCCTACAAAGAAAGTTTCCTACCGTGGATAATTCTTGTAAGTTTGTTATATCCATAGATGTGATAATAGTCACACTGAGTTCATGCTACTTTGGTGATAGCGGCGGACCGCTTTCTTCGAAGGCAGCTTGCACCGGCGGACCATTCCAGTCTAGACGATGAATGTTTACCAGGCACACGTACCGCCATATTGTCCGAAGCTGAAAATTGGCTAGAGAACTCAAAATCTCCCAATATTCTGTGGATCTCTGGTGCTCCGGGTGCGGGAAAATCAGCTATCGCTACATCACTTGTCAGAACTGTTTTCCCTCGTATATGTCTCTGTGCAAAAGTTTTTGCCAAACGGGACTTTGCGGATCGTAGAGACCCATCGCTAGTTTGGCGAACACTCATTTACGACCTCGCAAGCCTAAGCATTGGACTTCGAGGTAGTGTCATGGAAGCAGTCCTAGAAGATTCACTATCAAACTCTGGCGACCAAACCAAGCATTGTGATCTTATGTTCAGGGCAATTTCGGATCAGCAATACTTGCCAGTTGTTGCTGTCATAGATGCACTTGATGAGTGCTTCATGGAGGACAATGCACAATGGAAAGAACTCCTGGATACTGTTTGCAGTTCTAAAGAATTTCCTCAGTCGTTCAAGCTGGTGGTTACCAGTCGTAACTTGTACGACATTCGTGGTGCCTTATCAGATGTTAGCTACCAAATAGTCCTACCAATCGGGACAGAGACTTTGGTCCAAACCCAATCCGACATTGAGATATTCCTTAGGTCAAAACTAGCCAACGTGCCTCAAGCTTCCTCCTATTGGCTCAGTGAAGATGTACTTTCCCAGCTGGTGGATCATGCAGCTGGTAGCTTCATCTGGGCCAAAATGGTTGTTGGGCTGGTGGAACTTAACCCTGAAGGCTGTCTGGGGGACATCGTGACTGGGGAAATACCTGGAAGCTCCGAGAACGTTGATATTCTGTATGCCAAGGTGCTGAAAGAAACTCTCGGCCAACTTCTGGAGGAGGAACGCGGTAGATATCGAGCAGTACTATCAACAATTGTCTGTGCTAGGGAACCACTTCAAATGGGATTCTTAGAGACACTCCCCATCAACGGCTTAAATTCAGATGAAGTCTGTCAATCAGCCAAAAAAGTGTTTGAAGATCTACGATCCATAATAACTGTGGATGAAAACATGAGTGTACGGATCCCACATAAATTGTTTACGGACTTCTTTCTTGATGAAGATCGGTGCTCTAACGCAATGGGTCACTTGAATTTATCAGTTGAAGAGTGCTGCACATATCTCATTCAAAGACAGGACTCCTGTGCTACCCTTGCTATAGCATGTTTGAATTGGATGAACAACAACCTTGTGTTCAACACTTATAGGATCTCAACTTTGCATCTGCTGAACAAAAGTCTGCAAGAACTAGAGGTGGAACATATAGATTTTGCTCTGGTCTATGCATGTCGTTACTGGGGCGAGCACCTGGGACAGGCAAACATGGATGACAGCTTTTACACACAAGCACACCCACTTCTACGTACATTTTTCCATCATAAAGCCTTGTTCTGGCTAGAAATCCTCAGCCTTGCAAAGGCTGTTTCCTCAGCAGAAGAGTCATTAAGGACCGCTAGGAATCTTCTTGAGGTATGCATATATTGCTGGAGTGATTACAGATTTCTGATGTGTCTGAAATTTGAAGGGATATGATAATGACCTGGCAGTGTTTGCGGGTGATGTTCTTGAGTTTGTAATGGACTTTGAAGACCCCATTACCGCTGCAGCGTCGCATATCTACATCTCAGCACTCCCATTTTCTCCGTCAAATTCTCAAATATTCCAAGTTTATGCACCTCAATTCCCAAATTTATTTTCTGTGTCAAGTGGACGGAGGGAGGATTGGGGTGTCACAGAAGTTACAGGCAATGGCCACAATGGTGTAGTGCGGAGCCTTTCTTCCTTTCGAGAAGGATCAAGGCTCGCTTCTGCATCGTTTGACCAGACTGTGCGCATCTGGGATTCAAAAACAGGGGAAGCAATCTCTACGTCATTTAAACATTGCTCAGATGTGCTTAGCATGACGGTCTCTCCAGACGGAAAACTCATTGCAAGCGGCAATTACAAGGGTGCTCTTTCAATCTGGGACAGCAAGACAGGCACTCGAAAACTCAATTTGGCAGACGCTCACAGTGGCATAATCCACTCAGTTGCATTCTTGCCCAGCGGTTTTTGTGTTGTCACAGGCTCAAAGGACAACATGGTGAAGGTCTGGGACATTGTTTCTGGAGGACTTTGCCTTGAGCCATTGACGGGTCACACTAATGATGTCAACTCTGTTGCCTTCTCGCCCAATGGCACACTCATTGCATCAGGATCAGACGACTACACAGTTCGGATTTGGGATGCAACCACTGGTAAATCTCACAGAGAACCTTTGATCAGGCATACCAGCTCTGTACTTTGCCTTGCATTCACTGAGGATGGGCATTATCTTGCATCAGGATCTCTTGACTATACATTCTGCTTGTGGAATGTCATGGACGGATTTACTCAGACATCCTTCATAAATTCAGGAATCCCTGTTTATTCAATCTCTTTCTCACCAAAAAGCAAGATTTTGGTATCTGGTCACGACGACGGATTTCTTCGCTTCTGGGACATCAAAGCTGGTGAATTGCACCAATTATGCTATCTAATACATGGCCATACCAACAGAGTGAACTCAATTGCCTTCTCACCAGATGGGCTGTCTCTTGCCTCTGGCTCCAATGACAAAAGCATCAAAATTTGGGCCATGCCAACAGCAATTACATTGAAAGCAAGTCATGGTGCGTTGACAAATTTGAACCATGTTCAACCGCTGACAGCATAGTACTTGTCAATAGTTGAAGACAAGGAAAAGCCCCAGTATGTAGCATCCAACTTGGATCAACTGTAAGGGGAACTCCCATTATTATTCCTTTATCATTATTTCCTACTTACTTCTCCTTATTTTACTATACTCTACCTGCCCCTTTCTCTCCTTTCCCATGATCCTTGTTATGTCCTTTGTCATATGCCTTCGTACTGTAACCATGTAGCCTGGTTGTGGCCAGTGTCACATGACCTGCTTAGTCAGGTTGTGTCCATGAAGCCGCTGCTGGTGCATGGGGATCCTTACCTCTGTTCTCTTTGGATCCCCATCGCACCTCAGGCAAGTCTTCCTGTACTTAGATAGTATGCTAATGCTTACCTTTGGATCCCCATCGCACCTCAGGCTCCGCCTGCGCGTCCTCCTGGATACCACGCCGACCCCCAGGTCGATGTTGCCCTTACAGAAG
>KQ086095.1:47825-62379 GCA_001020605.1 Schizopora paradoxa | reverse complement strand
TCGTCAGACGGGTAGGTTTTGGATGTACCATCGCATTAAATGAATTAAACTAGATTAAATAATTAAACTACATGCAGCGGGACATGGGCTAGCGAGAGAGGGGCAAAAAGTCTGCAGAAATGAGACAACAGAGGTCTCAAGGAGGCGCAGGAGGTGTAGGAGTATCTGCAGCCTCGCGGCATGCAGTGGGGAAGAGTGTAAATGGGAGGAGGGGGGTTGTGAAGATGGAGGGAAAGAAATATGAAGAAAAAGATACTATAGCACACCTTTCTGCGTAATTCAAGCACCTGAGAGGCCTCCAATCATCCTCTCCTCATGGCAAATGGTCTAAATGCGAGTTGGATGTCTTCACCACAGTTGTGCATGGACAGTGGCATGGACTTTGCGTGATAGATGTTGTTTGTGTGGTCGTGGACAGTCCATAATAAGGTTTGTATCAACTGTACAGCAGTCCGGTAAGTGCCGTTTCCCACGAGTGGCTGTGCCAGCGGACACGTCTTCGAGTTGTGCTGTTTCAGAGTTTGACTTCGTCTTGCTCCCTCACAGATTTCCAGTACTTCCTAACGAGTGGTCAAGGTCTTGAGGCCTTCGAAGGGGTGTCTGGTTTCTTTTGGTACTCAAAGGTGCGTGGTAGTTTTTCAAAGTGATGCTTTGTGGCTTATATTATTCTTTTTCTCCATATTTCTTTCCCTCCATCTTCACAACCCCCCTCCTCCCATTTACACTCTTCCCCACTGCATGCCGCGAGGCTGCAGATACTCCTACGCCTCCTGCGCCTCCTTGAGACCTCTGTTGTCTCATTTCTGCAGACTTTTTGCCCCTCTCTCGCTAGCCCATGTCCCGCTGCATGTAGTTTAATTATTTAATCTAGTTTAATTCATTTAATGCGATGGTACATCCAAAACCTACCCGTCTGACGACCTCGCCCGAAAACCAATTAAACCAAACCATTTTAATTGTCCCCGCCCGATTCCCCTCAGGTCCCAGACCCGCCATTGTAAGTGGTTTAATTGTAGTTTATATGTCGTGGTTTAAACCGCTATCCCGTCGCCGACGGGGTTTTTTTAAAACCGGATCCCTTACTATACACGCCACGGAAGATCGACGCTGGCTTCGTATAGATCGACAATTCGACATCTACGTACACGAGCTCTGCCCCCTGCTGTTCAGTAGTAGTACGAAATTTAAAAAAAATGGAGACCGGATCGACACACCTGTTCATGACTTGGAATATGAGCTATTACATGTATTTTCCTTCGAAGTACTCTCCGTCTCTAGTTCAAGGAACGATCCTGTAGAATGCCGATCAGTATCGGATTTTCCAAAAGTAAATTTGAGGATCGGATACCGGGACGCGATGCTGTATGTATTACTCTCTTGTCTGAGCCGTAGCTGGCTTCCCTAAAATTTCAAGCGTGAGTGGCTTTCTCAACGAGTTGTCCTCAATAAGTCGCCGCAATCGAGATTGGTGTCGATCTCTGGGTACCTCGTAAATGAAAGTCACCTTGGCATGATTTGCGGATGCAGTTACATGTGTGACCAGGACGGTACTCGTACGTTGAGCTTCTTGACCTTCTACTAGGCATCTTCAATTCAGTAGGTCTTTTTACTCGAAGAATAGACATGATCGGCGTACCCAAATTTACACTTTCTTCTTTTACGATGAGACGCGCTTGTCGGTCTTTCCTTCATAAAGGACGGATGTCACTGTACGCCGCGAGATCGACCTTGATCTCCGCCCTCTGGATAAATTGGATTGGCTTCGCATCCTCGCACGTATTGTAAGCAGCCAGTCAGGTCGGATGGTGAGTCGCAGATCTTCACTCCAGTTACGCCTCGAAGCTGATGCAATGCAGAGAATATGCGAAAGCATATGCTTGAGCCTTCCATACAGATAGATCCAGGTGTTTTGGCTTCACGAACGTGCTGAGACCGCGTCTTCAGCGTTTCTTCGAGCCAATGATGATTGAATCGGTCCTGACATTTGATTCTTTTATGTCTTGTGCATCCCGTCTCCGCGGTGCAATAGGGAAGATCTGAGTAAAACATCTATGGTACGTTGAATCGAGACTCGGATAATTTATAGAGACTCACCAGAACACTGGCAGCCGATCGGTGAATAGCACGACCTCTGTCATGGACATGGTTGTGAATCTTGCGATGTATATTTCTTCACGAAATCAACAGAAACCCGTAAGTTATGCTGTGGTTTCTCTGTTGTTCGAAAAGATCGAAAATAATACCTGCTGTATATAAAGCACTGTTGTCAGTCCCGATTGAAGCAGAGTCCGCTCCCTCTCTCTCTCTCTGTCGCGTCGTCTAAGCAAAATGAAGACCACTCTTACCTCAACTGTCGTCCTCGCTCTCTGCGTCTTGGGTGCCCTAGGTGCTCCGGTCGAAGAGCGTTCAACGCAGATCAACTTCGCTGAATCTTGCGTCGACATCTCTTTCAACTCCTCGAACGATGTTTTGACTGCTGTGTGCAAGGACAGAAGCGGCAACCCCGTCTCGTCGTCCTTGTCACTTGACAGTTGCATTTCGAACATCAACGGGGTATTGACTGCGTAGGTCACTTGATCTCCGAAATATCCATAATTCAGTCGACTAACCTTGTCGATAATTGCATTTCGTCCACCGGAGATTTCAGCGCGTCGTGCTCAGGCGTCTCATTTGAGAGTTCTGGCACTAGTGCCGAGCTCAGTGCAAGCTGCGGGACCATCAAAGGGGGCTCGATTACCTCGACCGTCGACCTGAGTAAGTTGATGCTTTCTTGAGAAGATCTTCGATATTGAGCTCATTTTCTTCTGCGATCCAGACAATATAGTCACCAACACGAACGGAATTCTCACTTGCCCTTGAGCGTGAAGTTAGTGGATTGTGAATCAAGAAGTGTAGTTGTACGAGCGTGAGATAGCTAGCGCCATCAATGTCGAACTTATGTTTCAACGGGAATTTCTGTGTCTTTGTTGTCGTCTGCAGTACGGGTGGCGTGAAGCATGGATGCTGAAACGAAAAACGATGTTCGGTTCGAAAAGTGAATACTTCGCACCTTTGGCATGGAAAGATTCGTTTGAATTTGTTTCCGAATACGAATGCTATATAAGAGATCAACTGAGTCAAATGATTTGGAGATGTACGAAAGAGGGAGGCAGAGTGTTCAGAACAACCGTGATGGAGATGATGGAATGAGCTCAAGAGGTGTCGGCTAAACCCGACCATGGCCAACTTTTGGCGACGTTGGCGGCGGACTCGTCGCCATCGCCCATCGCCCATCGCCCATCCTCATCGCGGCTGTCTATCAAAGAGACCTGAGGCTCTTCAAATCGTCGAGCTCGTCTCGAAGGCATGGATGTCAATTTCGATCTGTACGTGAGGAAAACGAATCCAGGACTTGGTCAAAACGGCGGACCAATTTCGAGCTTAGGCTACCGGTCTCGTTTTGCTTTCAGACTTTTCTAACTTGACGAGAAGCACCATCTTTCCTGAAGCGATAGATATTCTTCGAATGTCATCTTCGACTTAGTTGCTTTAACTGGAGGGTGGACTCGGTGGAGTCAGGTCGTCACGGAGATGTGCTTTCCACGTTCACAGGTCGATGACATTCTCCGACACCGCGGTGAACCAATCCGAAACCCACGTTCGGGAACGAGGCGACGAGAATGGAGATGTGCGAGACTTTGATGCGCTTTTCAGAGAGGCATTTGAAGAGGGACGATGAGGAGAGGGATATGAAAGGAGAGTCGCTCGCGTGCGTAACCAGCTTTTTGCTTTCGACTGTCTTGACCTTATTCTTGATCCAGAATGAAATATTTTGTCTACCAAAATGCAGACGAATTCTTCAGAGATATTCTGCAAATTTCTTTGATTAAAAACATGAAGCGTGCAGATGGAAGGTAAGAGGGAGACGGAAGATGGACATAAAACTCATCGCCGTGCGCTTCAATCTTCTTGCACATGAACGTCTTTTGAGAAGTAATCGACCCTACACTCAGGATAGGATGCAACCCACATGCAAATGATACATGGAGTCTCTACATTCACTCATCCCGTGGGCTATATCTCAGGAAATCTTGTCGGTCGGCAGGCGTGAGGCTAATTCACTCGGTGCTTCTTAACTGGGACACGCGTCGATTCTCGAGAGGGGTTGCGAGGTCTGGTCCACCGAATCAGCATTCCAAACTCGTTTGTCGGAATACGAGCTTCAAGAGGATCGCAAATCTCGGTACATTATTCTTCGTTTACATCTTCATCGTTTCTTTCTGAAATCGCCGTCTCCGCTTTCCTGTCTTTCCAGACGCAATTCCCATCAATGTTGAAAGAATTCACACCTACTGCCGAACGGAACTTAGGGCTAATACAGTACCGGAAGTCAGAAGGACAATTAAAGTGAAGGATCTTCAGAAAGTACAATCCGCAATGCGTTAGGCGAAATGAGACGGCCTGACCGTACCAGATACCATCATGCTCATCAATCTTCCTGGCCAGACCCGATCCTTTCCCCGCGTCCCGAAATTTGAATATATTCTCGCCAACGCGCGACGAAGACGATATACGCGGAAATGGGTCTCTTTTTATGCACTATAGGTGAGAATTCAGCAAGGTTGTTTCTGGTATAAAGGTTAAATGCGCAAATATTTTCCTGTCAGGCTCGAATCACGCATGCGCTGAGCATATCTTCTCCTCTCCGTTCGTCGGGCCGCTGACAGACTCAAATTCACCGCTCACTTGAAATATTCACTTGGGATAATCTCATGTCCACCCACATCCTCAAATACATCCTTATAGACGGTTCGCATGTGTTGCGGAAAGCAGACGATGCGTATGGGTGTGTTCAGCGACTATTTGATTCAACCAGGTCTCGAACCGAAGCTCTGGGCGATCAATGCGGGAGCGTAATATTGCAAAGAAGGCTTCATCTCATTCCAAAGAACCAAAATCTCGGACCGAATGAAAATCTATGGTATGCCGCCCTCGATTTTCAATGCCATTCTATGAGGTTTACCTATGGTTTAGATCAAGCCTTCAACGTATATAAAAAGACGTTGGATGCTCTCGACGATAGCAGAGCTCACTCTGAGTATCTGTCGACTGGGCATTATGAAGACCACGTTCCTCTCTTCTGTCGTCCTCGCTCTCTGCGCTTTGCAGGTGTCAGGCTCTCCAATTGAAGAGCGTAGCCCTTCTGTGCAAAAGGAGGTACGCGAAGTCGACGGGGGCTTCGTCTCCACTTGCACCGACACCACTGTAAACACCTCGAATGTCGTCTTGACCACAACGTGTCGCAATGCTGCTGGCGACCCTATCACTTCGTCCATCTCACTCAATTCGTGCATTGCAAATGCAAACGGACAAGTTGTATTGTAGGCATCATCATTTCGTATCACACGATTCTAACTTACACTCCGTATTTTATTTCAGCCGGGTCGGAGGAAACTTTGCGAACTCATGCCCAGGTCGCGCATTCCTCTTCACGAGCACCAGCGCCGAGATGTTTGCGCAGTGCGATAACGACTCTGGACAGTTGGTCTCATCGACTATTGATCTCAGTATGTCTCTGTTTCCGCATATCTTCGTACTATTCTAATAGCTTACCATCTTCACTCGCCAGACTCCGTCTTCACTAATAACAATGGAATTCTTACCTGCCCTTGAATTCACAATGTAAATCAAATATGAATCTTCGAGAAGTATTGCGGGGAATAATCGGTTTCATGACTCTACTGGGCTGTCTTATAGGCATGAAATAATGCTGAGATGTACTCCAAGAACGGGTGTGTGTAGAATGGTATGACAAAAGCTTTTAGCTAAACGATGTCAATGATTACACATGGATATCTGCTATCAGTATCGTCAACATTTTCAATTCTCGAGATGGCGTGGATTCACATCCAATGTTCTATTTCCCGGAACCACTCGGGATCAAACCGGGTTCTAACGCATCAACATGTTCGGCTTTCCCCGACGGAGATTGAAGTGACAAACTCTGGGGAGCAGCTACGATTTGCAAGCCCTCTTCGAATCGTCGTTGATTCAAGTTCTTGTATGGACTTACCATCGACTCTGTGAGGAATCTTATCAACATCTCTATCTACCGAAGCTCCTTCCAGCGAGCTTGGGATCATTATTCGTAATATTGCATTGCGGCAATGGCATTCACTTTCGATGAAGTCTGGCGACATGGTAAGCAAGCAACGACATCCGTTTCTCCGTTGGATGGAGCTAGCATGGAGCGAGCAGCCTTGCTTCAATCTGTGATGTGATTATGGACCAGGACTTTCGCCGTATATGATCAGATACTCGTAACCTGAAGAACATTTTCAGGTTCACACCGAATATCACCTGGACAGCGAACCACGAATGTACCAAAAAACGCTTTACAAACAATGACACGATAAGAGCGAAAGTACACTGAACGAAGAAGTTAAAAAGATATTGCGCCGGTGACTCATGCTATTCGTAAGTGACAATCGCTGGGTATCTGAACACATGAATAGCTCAACTTACACGCAGATCGGGATGCAAGATGCATGTGAGTCGATGTGACGGCACAGGCGATCTTGCCGATAGACATGCAGTTGTTATTCTCGACACTTCGGGAGCGCGTCGATCTTTGAGAGCTCTTGCAAGGTGACTGAATGGAATAGGAGTAAGTATATTCTGCTCGACCCTCGAATAACAAGCGTTCAAATACTTTCGGTTTAGTTTGTACTGATTTATCCAAGGTTCGATCCTTAGAGTTTCGTCTGCTGACTCTTGTATTTCAGACGTACTTCCCACCGATATTTGAAAATGTCACACCTGCGCTGATCAACTCTAAGCACCTGCCTGAATTGTGCTGAAAAGAAGAGGAACAGCTTCGAGAAAGTATCATCGGCAATGTCACGGATGAAATATGGAAAGCCGCTTGAACCGCGACAAGACGATGTACAGGAAGATACGACTCCTTCTCTCGTGGTCCGTATCATGATTCAGTCCACCATTCGCTAACTCGGGAGGCAAGACTGGTCGTCGGTTTCCGAGGGGGTCATAACAAATGCTCATCAAGTCTGTAAGTATTATATGTTTTTGCGCCCTTGAAAATTTTCTGTTAATATCCCACTAAAAAGGCCAGCTGCATCACTCAAGAAACTTGCGTACGGCATTTTCAGAAAGTTGTGTGTCCAGCCGGGTTTCAAACCATATTCTAGGACGATCAATGCGGAACATCTGCACCAATTATGTCTCGTTCGTCGTGCATATTTCTGTTGTGGAATGCGCCCAGTGAATCTGCTCTTCGGGGAGATGTACTTTCCGTGGTATGTCGAACAAGATTTCGCTATGATATCCTGAAGTTTACCTATGGTTTAGATCTTATATAAACTGAGTGGGATGCTCTCGACGAACGCAGAGCTCACTCAGAGTCTCCGTCCTTGCATCAGGAAAGTGCCGACCCCTACCTTTCACTGCGCAGGACTGTACAGATCTGTGGTGAACAGTAGGAGAGATGGGAACATCTCCTTTACATAGGTATGCCTAGATGAGATAGAGTGTGATAATACATGTAAGTTTGATAAGAAGGTCACATAGGAAAATAGATCGACTGAAAATCAGTTGCATATACCGTCCTAGTAGAAGATGAAAACAGGGACAGACGAGTTTTGGCTTTTTGATATCTGCAATATTGGTAAATTGGGACCAACATTGGAATTGTCATATAGGGCCTCAGAGATTACAGTACAGTAGGTCATTTAGAGCTAGATCAAGATCAGGAATCAGTTACATAGGTTCTCGTTGTCAAACATTGAATATGGTGCATAGATGTTTTGGTATCTTGAACAAATGTAAATTGGGCCTGGCAGTCAGTTTGTCGGATAAAGCCAAGTTGAAGTACTATAGTTTTGGATGTTTGAGGATTGAGTGAATTTGGATAAAAGACCAAATAGCCAAAATAGATAACTTGACGAACTGAGAATTCTACCCATAGATTAGAGCGAAAAAGATAGTATTGTAATTGAGTTTCCTCGAGTGAGAGACGCATAGTATCAGCTGCGCCACCGTGACAAGATCGTCGAAGGTGACTAGTGCAGATGTCAATGAGCTCTTGCCAACCGAGACATCTTGGCCCAAAACTATCACCCCACTCAGTTTACATCTCTTCAAGCCTATATATGATGATAATATGCGAAGTCGAGAAGAATTTTAGAAAATAGTGCGGGTTTCAAGGTTCAAACTATAAGACCTATCCAGACCTATCCAGACCTATCCAGACCTATTCAAGTCGATATATGACCATAGAGTCGAGATCATTTTTACCAAGTAGCACAATATGTTGACAGTTATTAGTACTACATCACTTCATACATATGCAAGACTGTATAGGATTGTAGAGCATCGATAGCATTGCATCAAGAAAAGTTATACAGCTTTATTTAGTCCAGATAGGTGCATAGTGCAAATAGGTGCATAGTGCAAGCGAGGTCAAAATATAAGCCGTAGTTGGCAAGAAAGCATAGATAGCGAGTGTAAGGATGAAAGACAGAACAAAAGGCAGATAAGGGCAGCGAGCGCCACACAGGTCTTCAGCTTATTAATTATACAGATGATGGCCGTAATCCGCGTCCTCGACTGCTAAACATTTACAGATCGCTAAAGTTCGAAGACAAGTCAAGAATGGCACATTAGTGGAAATAGAAGAACGTACACGAAGGTCTCCAAGTCGCGTACCATTTGGCAACTTCGCACATAACTTGAGAAAACATTCACCAGCAAATTGAGGGGGATAGAAACAATGTGCCGTCGAGAGACACCGGGAAGTGTGAACGTCATTTACGGATAACAATAGCAACATGCCGTTGGCCATTGTGTGACCAGTTGAAAGTTACTGACGAGCACCATAATGTACCACAACCATTGCACCTAATCTCCACGATGGCGTGCTTTAGGCTCTTTGTAGACGAGTCGAAAGCGAACGGAAGCTCGTCGAGAACTCAGGAGAAGCAGGCCGATCGGAAGCAAGAAAGGGTGCCATCACGGAGTAAGGATTGCACGAAGTTTGGCGAAGGAAAGGTGAAGCATTAGCCTTGAAATGACGCGGATCAAGGGCGAAGAATCGAGATGTCAAAGAACCCGATGTATAGCACGCTATCCCCACGACCTCGCCACAAGATCAAATGTGAAATCGTTGGAATCGAGTGCGCGGGGAAACGCCTGGAAAAGCTCATTCAGATACTAGACGCGGAAGACCACATCTAAGTCCTCGTTCCGCGAGTTTGGCGAGCGAGTGTACAACCAGAACAGCAGGGATGCGATTCGACGAAAGCAAGTCCGGAGTGATTGCGTGGTTAGCCTTTGGGTAAAGTGAGGGGTGAGTGAGCAAGGAGATGAGTGAGAGATTTCGATAAACAGAGGGATGGTCGGCGGGGAGGGAGAGTTACGACCTCTCGATGGACGACGAGCTGAAGTGAGTAAAGAACTTTTCCGGACAGCACAGGCAACCTCGGACTACGACAGCGACATGAACTATAAGAAGTGAATTGTCAAAAACGAGCGCGAAAGAAAGAAACCCGAACAAGCCCACCTGTGCTTTCAGACGGACTCCATGTGAAATGCAACAAATTGACGCGATGCCAGGTTGTGTGAGCGGTTGGTGTGAACTGGTACAGCGTCGAGAACAGATCCCCTTGTAAGAAAAGCACGGTAAGATAAATCCCAGGAAGGGGGCCATGACCAAGCATCAAGAGACTCGAACGCATGGAACACCACACCTGCGTTCTCTCAACGGGACGGAATGTCTTCGGCGACGGCCAATGCAAGTCAACCGCGCAGCCGGATTGCTTGAGGGAACTCTAGCCAAAGGTACTGGACGCAGAAGACCGCATCTGAGTCGTTCGAATCTACAGCCAGACTGCAAGGACGCGAGTGATTTCGAGATAACGCTTCGAGCCAAGTGCGAAAGTCTGAGCGAGTGAGGATGTCATTGAAGGAGAGGGAGAGACGATCGACGAGAGGGGGTAAGGTGCGATGCTAGATCGAACAACAAACGATATCAGCGCTGCGAGACATGAGCATCATACACGCGGTACAACACACCTATAACCCCTCTGCGTGCTCAGCCTCTGCGTGCTCAGATGTCCTCGATGTCGGCCAATGCCCAGTGGGATGCGCAGTTGGATGGCTTCAGGAGACTCCAGGATGCTGGCCAAAGATACTAGACGCGGAAAACCGCATCTGATACTTTGTGCCATTCACCGAAGTACAAGCCCTCTTGAACGAAGGTTGCCCCAGCTTGAAGGCCGTGGCGTACGAGCACGATGTGGAACGAGGCCAGGATCGAGTGGAGGGAGAACGACGACGACAACGACGACGACGAACAACGATCAGGGCTACGCCGACCAGTACCGACGATAATGGGCATGGGCACGAGCAAAGGTGACAGTGGCAACGGCGACGCCCTAGACAGCGACGGCGACGACGACGAGAACGACGAAGACAAGAAACAACGACGGCGGGCTTACGCAAGGACAGTGCTCGCGGTTCTTTCCGTAAGGTTGAAGCGGCGCTTCAAACTTCTTCTAGTCGGTAAATTCTTCCTCGCCCCTCCCAACAGAAGCAGCATCACTCTCTTTGTGTCCAAATATCGAAGGTGCGAGGGACATGGCGAGAAGGTTGAAAATATTGTTTTTCTTCGACAGCTGATTGATTTGTCGAATATTCGTGCTTGTCAGAGGTGTCTGAGCGATCCCTCCCCCAGCTTTCGAAGAAAGTAAGTCGATGTTGTTGGCGAGAACAAGCGTTCTGCCAGGACAAAAGTAAGGAGGGGCATACTTGAAAGTGCCAGAACCTCCACCACCCATACTACGGTATATAACCACAACCTGCACATGATCTCCCGGCTTCAGCAGTGGGTTGAATGAAAGAGACCAGTTGACAACGCCAACGGCCTTTTGCACGTCACACCTTGCCCAATCCCTCTTCGTCGATTCTCCGCATAACTTTTCCAACTCTTCCTCTATCTTCGCTCTTTGGTCCGAGGGCAAAGAGATACGCATGCGTTGCATATCCACTTCATGACTCACGATGGTGAGTATAGTGCCGTTCTCTTGTTTCTTTTCGCTATGCGGTATCCGGATGATCACGTCCCGAAGCTCAAGCAGCTTTGCCTGTTTCTCGGGAAACTCCTTTCGAAATGGTTCATAGAACTTTTTACGGGTGGCATATTCCCAGGAAAAGTTATCGTCGACGTGAGCCAACACGTCCTTAACGCCTCTCACTTCCGATGTGATCCACAGCACGAGTGAATAGAAAGCGTAGAAAATCCTCCCAGACGCGGAGCCTCCGAAGCAGTTGCCGCGGTCAATGTAGTATTTACCATCAATACGTACTGCCTGCATGGCCTGCCACGATGGATGCATAGGCATAAGACGGTATGCATGCTTGACATCAGACTTGAAAAGCACGATTTCCCTTCCTTTTGCGTCTTCCTGCGCCTGTCGCAGAACATAGGCAAGGGCATTGATGTCGTCATTCTTCACGCCAGTTTCTTCCTCGGGGATGCGAGAGTTCAGGGAAAAGTTGCCAGCGGCGTGATCGTTAATCACTCGTAGTTTTCCTGAGCTTTGACTAACAACCATCGGCATGCAATATAGCCCTGGAAGGAGTCGTTCTCCAAAGGGCTGCGAATATCTTTTAACATTTATCTCCTCATTGAGCTGCTTGCGTAAAAACACTCTTCTCTCGGAACTCTTGGGTGTGCCTGTGCGACGCCGTGCCTCGTCATGAGTGGCAGGATACCACGGCAAGTTGATCGCCCACGGCCAAAAGCCTTTCCTAAGTGCAATGACAACCGAATCGACATACAGTCTATTCGGATGCGAGACAAGGAGCTCCTCGAACCTATCAACATTTATGGGTGCCACGATTTTGAAAAGACAAGCATGCCTCTTCAATGCGTTTCGCAATTGGATAGGGAAGTCGCGTTCTGGCGGTGAGCGTGGAAGCGGGGCGGCAGTCAATGTCGCTTCCGCTGCAGGACAGTGGGATTGCGCGTCCTTGTTCTCATGCGAAAATTTTGAGACGGACGCACTGTCAAGATCGGGCGGAAGAATGATACAGCGACCAGACAGCTGAGAGTGCCCCAGCTGTCTGCAACGTTGGCAGACGTGCTTAAATTTGCACATCCTACTGGTGAGCCGGCATCGCCTCTGATTAAAATTGGGGCAAGGGAGATTTGAAGCGCCCAAGCGGAGACGTTCAGAGGGACAAGTGATATCCGAAAATGCGACCTGAAAGGCCCCATCTTGGAGTCCACGATTCATCACGACCTGGAACAGCAGAGAGTCAGTTGAGTAAACGAGGAATTAGAAGAAACGTAACACACGACCGATAGGGATGTTGGTACACGGGAGAACCGAAACCGTCACCAAACCTCTTATAATGGTTAGGAGGCGCCCGCAGCACTAAGATGTAGACACCGGGGGTCCACCGTCTTGATAATTGCTCTGCAGTGGTGGTGGTGAAAATCCCAAAGCTTCGTCGTATTGATGTCCCTAGAATGTCATGTTTTGTCGCAACGCCGTTGGATGGATTGTCGATTCGCGCGAATCGCCTTCGACAAGAAGGATGCATGGAGGGCCGTCAACTTCGCTGAGGCGAGGAACCCGTAGACTACTGCTACACTGTACGGAGTCCTTACGCAGAGCCCTTTGGGCGCTACGTTTCATTTGCGACCGCAACGGACTGCGAGCTCCTCAAATAAGCAGCCCTGTTGACAGTCCGTGCGTGAGCCTTGACCATAAGCGCTTTCTCGATATGCGAAGTGTTTGTCATCGAAGCTTTTTGGTGAAATGAGTTATAGCTCAAACTGAGCGCGCCGTGGCAACCCGGGTGAATCAAGTCAAGATGGCCAAACTAATCGTGAGGTGACAAGTTTTTACATATAGCTTGCACGTCTCTCTAAACGCCTGGAGGCGTTGTATCGGCTGATTTCGAGGTCCGGCCTCAGATCGGAAATGTAATCCAAATCCAAGTCTGGCCTGGACAGACAATCCGCGATTCCATTTTTGTAGGCTGGGATGAGCCAAACCGAAAGGCGAATCCCAGCATCCTCGACGAGGCCTTCAACAGCATCGATAAGCTCGTCATATTCCTCCTCAGCGGAACCACAATTAAACTTGTCGACTGTGTTCATACTGTCCGTGAACACCTTGAGACGATCTCCTGGCTCCAATCTCTTGGATGCCCAAGAAATGGCGTTGGCGACGGCGTAATATTCCATGAAATTGATGTCATCCAACAGCGGCATCCTTGACAGGTCCCCATAGAATCCCCTGTTCATCTGAGGCGACCAGAAACCGAAGCCGTCCAGACTAGCGTCAGCATAGACGGTAATCGATACCGGTGTCCTGGGCACTTCTTCGTAGTAGGATCCGGGTGCGTATTCAGAGCGCACGAGCGCCGCGTTGCTTGCCCTAGAGTCGTAGCCATAGATCGGTGCCCATCTGCCGCTCGTTGCAGTGGCCCGCAGTTCATAACTCGAGCTGGGGGCAATCATCACTGTCCCGCTGTACAGGGCGCCCTGAGAGGATGCGAACGCAGTCATGCCGCCGCAGGAAGGACAATTGCAACGCCCTTCCTCGTCTTGGTTGCGATAATTGCGTCGAGTCATCTCCCGTCAACTGACAGAAACCCGGTCAACAGTGGGCTCTGAAAGGGAACAATAAAGCTTCACGCACTTTTAATCTCCGAGTGAGTGTGTTTCGCTAGTCGAGTGACGGATCTTTTGGGAGGATCACAATTTAGAAGCCAATCTTTTACGGTCAAAGCTTGGGTAAACTTGATTGAGGTTGAGTAAAACCCAGATGAATTCAGCCGAAGCTTTCAGCTGATGAGAACACGGTTGGTGGAAACAACGACGGCGGGCTTACGCAAGGACAGTGCTCGCGGTTCTTTCCGCAAGGTTGAAGTGGCGCTTCAAACTTCTTCTAGTCGGTAAATTCTTCCTCGCCCCTCCCAACAGAAGCAGCAACACTCTCTTTGTGTCCGAATATCGAAGGTGCGAGGGACATGGCGAGAGGGTTGAAGATATTGTTTTTCTTTGACAGCTGATTGATTTGTCGAATATCCGTGTTTGTCAGAAGTGTCTGAGCGATCCCTCCCCCAGCTTTCGAAGAAAGCAAGTTAATGTTGTTGGCGAGAACCTTGCTCGCTCTGCCAGGACAAAAGTAAGGAGGGGCGCACTTGAAAGTGGCAGAACCTCCACCACCCATACTACGGTATATAACCACAACCTGCACTTATTTACGAGGTCGCCATCCAACATAACGTCGATACTCCGAGGACGCTGCCCAGCCGGAGCGCGATCGGGCATTTCTTGGATGCTTGTTCGCTGATGATCTCTGAATGTACAGAATCCGAACTATGTCTCCAGTAAGTAGCCATCGGCGTCTGTTTGAGGAGAGAGGGCGGAAGTAGGGGGTAAGTTGGGGGTGGATGTCGTCGCGTCCCCGTATTCTCTCATGAGAAGAGCTCGGTGTCGGCGCAATAATGGATGGAGCGGAGCATCTTGGGGCGAACAAGG
>KQ086095.1:0-47815 GCA_001020605.1 Schizopora paradoxa | reverse complement strand
AGACCTCTGTTGTCTCATTTCTGCAGACTTTTTGCCCCTCTCTCGCTAGCCCATGTCCCGCTGCATGTAGTTTAATTATTTAATCTAGTTTAATTCATTTAATGCGATGGTACATCCAAAACCTACCCGTCTGACGACCTCGCCCCGAAAACCAATTAAACCAAACCATTTTAATTGTCCCCGCCCGATTCCCCTCAGGTCCCAGACCCGCCATTGTAAGTGGTTTAATTGTAGTTTATATGTCGTGGTTTAAACCGCTATCCCGTCGCCGACGGGGTTTTTTTAAAACCGGATCCCTGACGTCCCCGCCGTGGCCTTAAAGTAGCGTATTTACGTCGCCCAGACTCGCAGCCTTTCCTCCGTATTTCGGTAACAAGTATAGATTACGCATTCAGTCAGTATTACTTCTATCTGATAGCAGTTCAATTTTTAGATGCGAGAGAAACAACACGCTTCTAAGTGTGCGATCTTTCGTACGTTATTGACCATCCGCCAATCGCGAAGAGCGACCGGTCACCTACGAGTCGAGTTCATCATCCTTTCCATCCTCGAATACAACTTTTAACCGGTACGTCATCAATTCAGCTACTACCATTGGCGTACATACATGCTTGACTATTGACTCCTTTCATACATTTCTCGAACCAGTAAACCCTGGCTGATCACCCCAAGCTTTCAACCTGAAGCTGTTCAAGGGCAAGTGAGAAATCCATTGTTATTGGTGAGGACGCTGTCTAGAAGATGTGCGCGATTAGTTTCGATGCGACTCGCTTATAATGATAAAGCACTCACTAAGGTCGATAGTCGTAGTGACAGCCTGCTTCTTGTCGTTGTTGCACTGAGCAGTAAGCTCAGCGCTGGAGCCGGAGCTTTCGAAAACGACGTCCGTGCACGAGTGGTCAAAAGCACCGCCCGACTTCCTGAAATTCCAAATTGTATCAGCACGAGTATAGACGACCTGCGCAGACAAGAACTTACGCAACGAGTTTACCGTTGGTATTCGCAATGCACGAGTCGAGAGAAATGGACGAAGTGACCAAGGCACCTGCATTATTGAAACAGGCGGCGGTCAAGACGTCCGATGAGCCGAGTGAGATGTCGGGGCAGCTTTCAGCGAAATTGATAGCTGTTGCACGCTCTTCGACTGGAGCACCTAGAGTGCTCGCGGTGCAGACGACGAGAACGAAAGCGAAGAGGAGAGACATCTTCAAGTTGAATGTCTGGTGGGGCAGAGCGTAGACTCTGTTTCGAATGAGTTCGTCGAAAGCAGGATTATATACGAAGAATATACGGACCATAGTAAGACGGATTCGCACTCCTTGAATAAACGCGCTCATGATCGACCTGACAGAGTACATTTTCAGCACGTTCTAGAAAAAGTTGTTCTTTGATCAATTGAGAGAAAACCATACTGACGCACACTGAGTTAGTTATTAAGGCGCACACGCACCGTAGCAGTTCACATGCCCGGAAACCTCGTTGTGTATAATCTTGGATTGTCCCAGAGATTGAAGAGTCGTCGATGCCTATACTTTGGCTGATATTGACACGGAACTGGACTCTGTTGAAAATATAGCTAGTAAGATCGCCAACGGTCTTGTAACGAGGTATATATACAGCGATGGAGGATCCTTGGCGATCGGAAGAGATGTATGCTAATTTAATCGTAGGTGCTTACTTTTGGCTTCATTCAGAAAACTCCGTCGATTCCGTCTCAGCCTCAGGTCCGAAGAAGAGACCAAGCGGAAGAAATGTCAATTCATGTGACAGTCGGTGCCTTGATACACGCAATGTGAAGACGAGTGTCTTTCGGCATCATTGAATGTGATTCGCAGATCGACGTGGGTTTGAAGTCCTCGTAGTTGAAGTATTCCGATTTCAACAGTTTCGCAGAAGCTCTAGATCTTGCAAGTCGATGACAGATCCTGATCAAGGGGCATCAAGCGAATCAGCCTCGAGTCTACTGATCGCCATTACGGTCTGAAATGGATGGGCAGCTGTAGGAGAGAAACTGGTAATTGCATGCGCGTCCTGTCCCATCCTGTATGATTTCTTCTCAGAGAATTCTTGGATGCGCATGGAGTGGTACGTACAAGAAGTAAGAAGATGACATCCCTCATTCCCCAAGACCCATTCGTCTGAATCGTTTTAGCAGGGAGCTGCTCCGTTCGTCCGACTTCGTGCTCTCGCAAACGACGTTCGTTGGTCGATGGATGAAAATGTCGATGTCGAACGTCGAGGCCCTACGTATTTTGGCAAGTTAAGGCGTGTTCTCGCCAGAGAGAGAGACACACACAACTCGCCATAATGTGTTTACACCCATGCGAAGAACGGTCATGCGTACTTCTTATGTCGGGCACCTGCCAGTGACCCTGTCTCAACCGTTGTCCAGAGAAGTCGCGCCACATCCATAATTCCGATAGAAGATTCGCATATCCCCATCGTTGCTCGAAGGTCTTTATAGACTACCCATGAGTCGGTGCTGGAGGATCGTTGGGTTTGACGAAAAGACCATGAGAGCAACTTGAAGGCGCCCAAACAGTTTTCTAAGCGATTCAATTTCCGCCGGGGATAGCCGAACGTTTTTCTGCCTTCTCTAACCAACGGCGACCTGGACAACTATTCGCACAACATTAATGAGCCGTTCGAATTGGCGAGTGCAAGGAAAGGATGGGTTGTACGTCATAATTATTTAGATTTTCAAAGATTTCCAACGCATCGTCCGACACGAAGGGTGACCTATGTCCATTCCTCCATCCGTTTCGACTTCCTATCCTCGCCAACTTTCCGAATTGTGCAGTCCAATGGCAGGCACCATGAACGTCAAGACGATGATTTTCCCATTAAGCTCAACGGTACTGCTGCGCGTTGACTTGTATCATGAAATAACAGGTATCATCATGATTACCGTCAGTCGTGGAGAGCACAAACTGTCCTTCGTGATTGTGATTAGCGTAGCGATTAGATAAGGTGGATTTCTGGGAGAGATAATGCATGCAGTCGGTGAAAGTCCTAAACTGAGAGGCGAAAGGACCCACCTGTAACATTTCTATCGAAAGAAGAGCTTCCAGACGATGGAATATTCATTCAGATTCCGCCTCGTCCTGATCCTCGTCTTCCGAAGACTGGCTTGTATGTTAGCAAGAGGTAGAAGATTGAGGAAAATCTGCGAGACGTACCTCCAAAGAATTTTCGAATCTTTCCAGAATCTCGTCAGTGCCAACTTCACTGTAAGCTATCTCATTCTCCGGTACTCGATCCAGCAGATCATCTCCCGGGTCAGAGTCCCATGACGAGTATTCCGAAGATCCATAGTCATCTTCCTCGTCGGAGGGAAATGAGAGATCATCGGGATCCGAATGGACATCTTCTTCCAATGAACGTGACGGAGAGAATCGCCCTGTCCACCGCTGGGGGCCCGTAGGAGCGATTACTTCGTCATCCACGTCTGCGAGTGTTATCCCTTGCTTCTTGAGCTTCTCAGCCCACGTAGAGAGGTAGGAATAACCGTCGGCATGGGAGGATAATGGTATTCTCCCATCCAGTGGAACGGTTGTAAAGACGTAGTTGAGTAATCCGAAGGTACGAAATGAAGGGAAGATCTCCCGATTTTGAACCAATATAAAATAGTTCTCCAAACGAGGAGTGCGATTCGGCGACGGATCACTTGTCGCGATACAAAATTCGTCGATCATCAATCTCAGCTTGCGAAGGTTCGGGTAAGGACCTGCGACGACGAATGTCTGGATTGAAGGCTGTGAACGCATGAGTGGAAACATGGAGCTCCTGCAGATTCGGAGTCAAATCAAGGATGGAGCTGATGCAGCTCAACAAATCGTTCCCAATTCTTTGGATATCCAACGTGAGGCTTAATAGTTTCGCCCCGTGCGACTGTAAAACTCCGTATAAGAATGTAGGATCGTGGAATCTGGGGATACTTCCCATATCCCAGGAACCACAGATTGTCAGTTAATTGATCTTGGGAATCACGAACGATGAGGAAACGGAAGCGAGGCCCTCTGTATGGACGGGATCGCAGACTTCGCAAGTCAGTTCCTCAAGATTGTCGAATAGAAGCTTAGAGTCCCCCTCGGAGTTGCGTACGTCATCTTGGTCAAGTTTCCGGTTTAGCGAAAACGTAAGTTTGTGTAAAGAGTTCATCGTTGATTGAATGGAGGGTGACGAGAGAAGCATGAAGTTGACCATCGAGCATCGGAACTAGCCCATCCTTCGGACGTTTCCATATCGCCCCCCAAGAGAGGGATCGAGCTGATTTGCAGATTCCCAACAAGCGGACGATGTGCTTCAAGTAGACGGCTTCCCAACGCCGAATCACTAGGAGACGACCGTGAATGTGATGAACCAACGGCCCGTAGCCAGCGCGCTCGCCTCCTGAAGTACTCTCTTCCAAAACCCTAACCAAAGCGACGAGTTGACCGATACGATACAAGTAGATGCGATCGTAGAGAGCTGGCGTTGCGATAT
Source organism: Schizopora paradoxa (assembly GCA_001020605.1). Classification (NCBI taxonomy): domain Eukaryota; kingdom Fungi; phylum Basidiomycota; class Agaricomycetes; order Hymenochaetales; family Schizoporaceae; genus Schizopora; species Schizopora paradoxa. The sequence continues at coordinate 43,330 of KQ086095.1, read as the reverse complement.
CGTACCACCTTTTGCAGACGCGATTCAGCGCTTTCTTGTTACGAAGGTCCTTTGCCCAAGGATTGCAATCCCCGACATCGATCGAGGGCTCCTGGCGCAATGGATCGAATTCGTTTGTGATAAGTGCGAAGACGTGAAGCATCACTTCGACAGGTAACTGTTCAATGAAGCAAGATGCACGAGAAGGTGCAATCGTGGAGGTCGCCATGCCAACGCGCAATGTCTTCAAAACGTCCACTGGCACGGATCGTACGGGTCTGCAAAAGAGCTGTTTAGGTATTCACCTGCTAATTCTGGCGACGGTATTGGAACACGTACATTATGATTGACAGGAAGTGTCAGTGCGTTCAACTTGAGCGAGAGGTGAACACTGGACTCTGGAAAAAGCGGCACGGAGTTTTTCCAGCATTTCAACTTCCGCCGGGGATTGCCGAGTGCTTCTACCCACTGCTGCCAACCTTCACGAGGATGTCGTCTTGCATGGGGACAACAATATGTAAGACCTTTGAAAAAATTGGTGGGTACAATTCAATGTAATTCAAGGGAACGCGACTAGCTCTTCCAGATTACTGAGTCGTAAATCTTTAAGCATAATGGAATTCGGCCGGACATCTCCAGACAATCTTTCGTTGGGGCTTTACGACGTTTCCTTTCGCAACTGGACTTTGGACCATTCTTTTCTCCTATAATATGTGGCTATTAAGTTGAGTATTAACTTTGCATCTCTCTCTACTGAGCCTTGTCTGACTTAATTCAGGAAGAGCATTGACGAACCACATGCCAGTGCAATGGAATGCATGCATATTATGATTTCTTGACCTCGAATCTGCTGAGACAGTAATGCGAGGTCTAGACAATCGCGATCTCGGGCTTACCTTCGCCCCGCTTCTACCATGAGGCTTCTTCCAACAGCTAGGTATGTGCGTATTCACACCTCTTCAAAATAAAGTTCGGTTGCTCACAAGGATTGCGTTCGCAAGCCTGAGTGCCAGTTTCCTCATAGAATTTATTCTGGGACCCGCACACTTCGGTGATATACACATTCATCTCCTTATCGATACTTCTCAAGCCCTCGAAAACGTCAAATCCCGCCTGCAAGGCATTTGATTGGCCATTCGTGTCGGTAAAAGGTCAGGCGTCTACATTTCTCGCGTTCTGATACGTCTACATGTGCCTTTATAGAGCTTCTTTCACTCACAACTTGGTTCTGTCTAGACAAAGCTCACGTCGGCCCGATCGCTCCTCTCCGCCTCCTTTATACCTGTGCAATGCGGGTGAAAGAAGAGGAAGAAAGTAAACGGACGCAGTAGATGAACACCCCCTTTCTTTACCCAGGCCTGTTATCATGTAGCGGTCTCTCCGGAAATTGAGAACGAGTTCCAAAATGTGCGCATTTCAAAAATCAGCTTGAAAATTTTTGGTATTTTTTTACTAAAGGAACTCGGGTGATCTAGCCGAGCTTGAAATTGTTCGCCCCCTTTTTCATTAGAAAGGCATTCCTGCTCCCTCATTCAAGAAATTTAAGATTTCCAGCAGCGAGGACGTCAAATTCAAGTCAGCGAGACACGTTATTTCATCCTACAGGAGCTCCTAACGACAAGGAAGTGCAGAAAATTTCACATCCGATTCCGGCGTTGTATGACCCATTCGCCGCACTATGTCGATGAAATCCCATTTGGTATCGTAGACCTCAATCACGTCTCCTCATCTATCCAGTCTCTAATTCGATTGGTGGGATATTCTCTCGGGTAAACTCTCCGGGCGACCATCACAAGCAATACTTTCTGTTCAATTTACGAAGAACATGTAAATATGAAGTGGGTACGAGTATCATTGTCCAATGTATCCTTGGAGTGATTATCATTATGACTCTTTTCCTTGTGAGTTGCGTATCGGCAAGAACACATTTGAGCTCAGCGTTCAGGCGAATCAATTATGAATGGTAATGAGCATCTCAAATTTTAGAATTTGCTGGCTCCGATAGGAAATGTTCTTAACCATATTCTCGGGAAATCAGGACATTTTGCGGCTTTTGGGTCCCTCCATTCGCCAGTATCTCTCTACTAAGAAGGCACTTATCGTCATCAGTCGAAAGTTTTCAAGACTTCTTCTCGCTGTTGTGCGACCATATAATATAATTCGAACTACTGTACAACTTCGATCTTTTGCAATATCGGTGTTTGAGTGTCCCCTCCCTCAGTAGCAGTGCTTGCGGCTCACTATTCAATAGACTCTATTATCAGCAATAAGCGCCGGGGGGAAATAATTTTGAGTCTTACGGCAGGGGACTAGAAGAAGGAAGTCGGATTGGTGAGGTCATTGGCGATTCTGAGATCCAGAGCGGAAGAAATATGACCATTCGATGGTTGGCATATTGGCGACGTCACTTTCTCGTGAGCGCTGAGAGTTGCTTTCCGCTTGACAATGGTTGGGGCAATGGCCGTCTCCCAGACGAAAGCGTCGTCATTGGGATCATTGCGAATATCGCAATCACGTTCGAAGCTACTCCTTGGCATCCTTTCGTTGAAGGGATCAGATTTTTCGTCGTCCGATAGTCTCCGTTGAGTCCGAAACCTGACAGCGACTCGGGAAACTGAGAAGGCGAGTTCTGATCCGCCTTCAGCAGTTCGCCCGAAAGCCCACTAAAGCCGAAGTACGGAGCAATGACAAAATATCGACGTCTTCGCGTTTGGTATAATATTGTTATCAAGAGTCTTGAAGGACGTGAGAAGAAGAAGGTTAGAAAAGTTTGGCGAGGACTTGATGAAAAATGCATGGTACGCACGTAACTCAAGTCCCGCTTTTTCATGCAATCGCGATGAAACTAATCACCTGAGCATGCAATCAGCTTCGGCAGAGAATTTTATAGACAAGAAGACGAAGTGCGTACGAATCGAACTGTTGAGGAGTCAATGAAAAGCAACAGAGAGATAAGGCCAATTTATATGGCCATGTATTATAGTTTGTCGGTGTTTAAATATGGTGATCTTTGCGTCTGTTGCAGCAAGTGACAGCCGACAACTTAGAAGCAGAACCATCTGGTATAAAGAGGCGGGTCAATGAGGAATCTAAGATCTTATCGTCAGCTCCCATAGAAAGCAAGAGATCGTCTGACATAGGCTTCCCTTCAATTATTCGAAATCAAGAACGTATGCCTCTCTAAGTCGATTCGCTGTCAGGACGCCGCTCAATCCATGTGCTCGAATCGAAGTTGGTTCAAGCCAATGGCGAACGCCGACTTCACTATCGGCGGGTCCAAGATAGTAAACACCCAAGATCGCTTTTCAGAACCTAAAGTCCATTCAGAAACGAAACATTCAGCCAACTTCCGAGTCATTGATAGAGAAAAGCGCACATTGTACCATCGCCCGAGTAATGAGTCTGTCGCATTTAAAGCTACAGCACCCGCTTCAAGGTCAGATGTCAGAGAAACGTCGTGGTTGACTTTAAATGGTTCGTCTTACTGGCCCGTCGTGTTCGCGGCCTTTGGATCGTCCATGGGTATCGGAGAAATATCAGAGCAAAACGCAGGGTCAGGTGGCAACGTGTACATGTAGAGAGAAGCGGCTCCTGGATATTAACGCCAGCCACTAAAGGATTTGTGAGACGGTTAATATCTAACGTCAGATGACGTTACTTGACTTCTGACCTTCTGCGATTGGAGAGGTCAGAAGAAGATTCTTCAGAGTCGCGCAAGGTTTCTTACACTAGAGTACGATCCGAGTCCCATTCGACCCGTCCCAACGCGACTACCGCATTCTCTCTTCAACTCCGAGCGTTACGAACATTTCTGGAGCTGGATATCTGGCATTGCGTTCAAGATGTCACCAGTAAAACGTGTAAGAACCTGAGGGTACGGACCTCCGTGATCCATAAGTCCCCCCCCCCAATTCGGCGCCTGGACCTGTCTCGGTTTGTCGGGAGGTCCGTTCGTGTTGTACTATAGGTGATTTGTTTTTATAGCCCGGTCGTATTGGAAGCTTCTCGAGTGCGCAAGACGCCGAAAGCCGAGTACAGAGATGCAGACGAAAGAGAACGTCGGTAACAACCGCGCTGCGAAATACATCAGCCCCTTCGTATGGGTCGGAGGTTGAGTAACAGCGAGCTTACATGTACCTATAAGAATAGACACAATACATCGCTCGCATCCTTGCTTGAATTGGAGTCGTCCGAATGTCATTCTGAAGATCCATTGCGATCGAAGTTGGAGTAGTAATGCCAAGGTGCTTGTATTATAGCTGATCGAGAAACGGTAGGCCGGTTCTCAGAATTAACAAGAGACCTACAAGGCAAAATGCATCAAAATTAGTTCGCTAAATTCCTACTTACGTTCCGTTACAGCGGCAATGTTCCGAAGAAGGCATCTGGGACTTAGCCAGCGGGTGCGCATCTGCGATACTCAGCAACGGCAAGCTCGACTCTCGTCCTGGTTTTTCCAACTAAACATGGTCATCGGGAGGGCAGACGGGGAGGTACCAGCATATGTTCCGGGTTTCTGTGTCGTAGTGAATTGACTTCGCTCCAAAAAAGGCTCCCCGACGATGACAGCCAACCTCAGATTGCATCATGAATGGAAATTGCCCCAACGTGCAAGATTCCTGATAACGCATAGATAACGTTTTCTTCAATATCAAAATTAATTTTCACGATGGCGATAATACGACTCACTCGAATACAGTGACATGCGTCAACCGAGATTCGGAATCGTACCGTTCCTACACGTAAGGACGGTGCCTGTGGGACAGACCCGACATGAAGCTGCAGGAGACGAAAATGTTTTTACCATCGCTTCTGCTCCGAACAGAAGTCCATAAAATTTTGTATGAGGCACTCATTCGAGGAAAGGCGCCCTAATGGAAAGTTGCATATGTTCGTCTTTCTCCTCTTGAGTCTGCATGACGTACAAAGTGACGAACTTTCGATGGACGTTGCGTTGCCAGCACTGGGACTAAAACCGATCCCGGGCCTTGAACTACGCAAAACGATAGGCAAAAAGCACGGGTTAAAGTCTTGCTTGCGTTTTGACCGTCGAATATATTGATTTGGCAAATAAGTACCTTTCGTCTTCCGTTTTGCTACACTTTTGTTCTGGTGGAGGGGCGTAATTGTTCCCAGTGCCGTTGTGGCTGGTGTCAAAGAAGTGAGGTTCGGCAAGCCCCGTCAACGCGTTGGCGACGACCGTCGTCCTGCGTCAAGCACGTTGTCCACGACGGTCGATGAGAACAACGTCAAGGCTCCTCAAAGCGACGAGCGCGTCGTCAAAAGCATGGCTTGCAAGACAATCTCGCGATCCGTACGTGAAGTTGAGGACGACTTCTGGACCTAAAGATGGCCAAAGCGATGGCACGACGTCGACTTCTAGCTACCGTTCTCGTTCCGCCTTCAAGCTGCTGCAACTCGACGACAAGCACCATCTTTTCCGATTCGATAGAATCTCTTCCAACGTCGTCGTCGACTTGGGTGCGTCGCCTGGAGGATGGAGTCAAGTCGTCGCGGAGAAGATGCTGTCCACGCGAAGAAATGGTGGTGATGGTCTGACCCAAACCTCGTCCAGGTCCACGCTCATCGCTGTCGATTTACTCCCAATGCAACCAATATCTGGCGTTTCCTTCATTCGTCAAGATTTCTTAGCCCCAGAAGCAGATGAAAAAATCTCAGCGTTACTTCCGTCGTCGAAAGGCGCTGACGACGACGACGGGCCTGCAGTCGATCTCATTCTCTCCGACATCGCGGCCAACCAGTCCGGTAACAGCGTTCGGGACGCAGCGATGAGTTTGGAGGTATGCGAGGCTGTGATGCGCTTTGCAGAGAGGCATTTGAAGAGGGAGGATGAGGACAGGGATATGAAAGGAGGATCGCTCGTGTGCGTAATCAGATTTTTGCTTCTGATTCTTCGTTGACCTCGTTTTCGATCCAGGATGAAATATTTCGTCAACTTAAATACAGACGAGTTCTTCAGAGACATTCTGAAGCCTTCCTTTTGCTCGGCCGTTCGCTCGAAGCCGGCGTCAAGTCGTTCAGAGTCGAGCGAATTCTATTTCGTTTGCAAGGGCTTCAAAGGCACTTTCCAGGAGTAATGCGATTTCGCTATTGCAATACCGATGCGAAACCGTTGGTGTGTCCTAGGAACTGTCTCTTCTGAAAATCCGCTAATTCTTATCCACAGACCACCGAGGTCGCCAGTTCCTACTGGTGACCCATAGAATTCTTTGCATTTCTGTCGAATCCAACGGCTAAACCTCTTGCTCCACACCCGTACTCACCGAAGACAATCGTACGTTATAGCGCTCTTCAGAGACGAGTTTATTCTCGGATAATGCGCCTACGTCATCTCAATACCATGCTTTACAGATCTTTTCATCGAGGTCTTGATTTCGAGGAATATGAGGCGTAGACGATGAGGCTCTCGCTCGTTATTCCCGGTAAGTTACATTCCTTGCGTAAAGCTTCTCTAAAGACTCAGTCGCAGCGCGACGTTTCTTATTCAGTGTCGTAGGCAGTGGTACACTTACGATTCAAACGTATTCCTACCAGCTTCGGCTTTCGTTTTCCACCTGCAACTGCAAGTACCAGGTGTGGGAGCATTCTCGCGTTCTCTGGGGAAATCCTTATATCCCATCGAGTAGCATTACACCTGGATATGTTGTACAAAGATCGTAATTCAAGCATCTCCGTCGTTGATATCGATGTCTGAATCTTCTGAATCACCTGAATCGCCTGAATCGTCCGACGATTCATCCCTTAAGCGTTCATGCTGAAGACTATTAGAAAGAGCCCAATAGCCTTGAGATTGACGACGTACCTCCAGAATGCTTTCGAAGATATTGACAGCTTCCACTGAGTTCACGGAGAACTCAGAAGCGTCGGATTCCGAACCTGATTCCGTCGATATATCGTCGTCGGATTCGGACTCGTTGACATACGTATCATCGGAGTCCGACCCCTCTTCATTATAGTCCGTCCAACTGTACTCTTTCTCTTCCTCCTCAGATATCAGCGGCTCTCCTCCTACACCCAACAGAGCAATCCTCCATTCACGACACTGTTTCGCCCATGCCATGAAGTATCCGAACGAGTCGATCCGGTTAGCTTGTGCGTACTGCGACGCCCCATTAATAGTCGTGCTAGGAAATCTTTGGTAGATCATGGTGATCGACGTCAAGTTAGGGAGGTTCTTGCGGTCTCCTGCCATGTTCATGAGCATATCGAGACCGGACCTGTACGGGTCGACCTCTTCTATCGCTAATGTGAGAATTTCTAATCTCTTGAGGGTACGGTACGGAGATTTCAAGGGTAAGGTGCCAGTGGATAAGAGGGATGAACATCGCAGATGTTCGAGGTTGGGGGCCAATCGGAGAACGTCCACAACGCTCTTAGCTCCCAAACCGGATTTGAGGGCGAGTGTGTCTAGAGCGAGGAACGATAGCTTCTCCCCGTGCGCTTCAAGAACTGCGAAGATATGTGCGACTTGCTCGCTCTCTATGTTGCGCTGCGGCCAGTCCCATGGGAGAGTAATCGTGAGCCTTCGAAGGTTGGGCATGATGAAGTCCTGGGAGATGACTTTCGAGCGCTGTAATGCTGACGGCATCCTCATTTCGCACGTCAATTCTTCGAGATTAGGGAAGGTGACATTCCGGTCGGCGTCGATTTCGCCTTCGTAGGGAGGGTAATTGTCAAGCGTGAAGGCTAGTTTGCGCAAGGAGCTCAAGGTGGGAGTCAGGTTATGCTTGTAAAGCGCCAGAATGTTGGAAGATGAAGACTGTGGGTAACATGGTTGCGTAGAGTCCCATTCGGTGTTCCAAGAAATGCTCTGGCAGGACGAGCTCATCCCCAACAATTTCGCGACGTTCCTCGTAAACACCTCCCACATCTCCGGAACGAAAACATTCAGATGAATGTGTCGGATCCACATCGCGTAGCCAGCACCATCGTATTTCACCGCGCTCTCTCCAAGAGTCCGCACCAAAGCGCAAAGTTGTCCGATATAACGCAAGGAAACGCGATGGTATAGCCCTTCCAACCCAACGTCTCTCCATGTCTTGCATACTCGGATGATCGCTTTCTTCGTTCGCAAGTCGGTGTCCCACAATCCGTTGTGGGTAATCGAGACCTCGAAATCGTTATCAGGACTGTAATCGTTGGCGGCGAATGCGAATATTTGGAGGAGAAGTTCAGGTGGGAGGTTCGTAAGATTCGGAGAACTTGACAAATTCGTGTCCGCGAAATCAGCGTTCGAGACGTTTGTCATCGTCGTTGCAGTCGTCCGTCTCGACTTGACTGAGTATTCAACCCTAGAAGAAGGCGAACTTAAGGCGTCGTCAGTGGTAGCTACCGTCGAAAACTCACCGAGTCGAATTGAGTAACGTCCCTCTGAATTGGATGGCTCGAAAATGAGTCGCTGGTCGTCACGATCGACTTGTCTGTAAGTTTGTCGCGCTATCTTCAGAGTCGATATATGTCGAGAACGCTTTAATGGAGTTAAGCTTGGAAATTCGTGCTGATGGTTGTGGTGCAAGATGAAGCTGTGCCAGCGCGAGTGGCAGGCGGTGGTAACGTTCGGTGATGTACGGATATGTCGGAATCGCAATTCACCGTTATCTCCGAGTCCGACGCAACACCCTACTTTCAGCGATTGGAGTAATTCTATCCTTGGTATCTTGCACTGAAATTCATGACTATTTTCAAATGTGAATTCGCGGAATGACAAAAGCAAGTACAAAGCGATGAGACAACAGCGAGAAAGCAATAACGATAACAAAATGGCGGAATTGAAGAAGAGTGATAGTAGAACGAGTCGAGTTGAAGTCGCGGCGGATCAGCAGGGGTGAGCGAGAGATGCTTTCGGGTGAATATGAAATTCAGACAATGATATCGCAATCGACCTGCCAGACATTTTCGTGCGTGTTGACGAGATGATTGAAGAAGACATTCCGTGCGTTGAGCCCTTTATCTGCGATGCGCCATTTCTCTGCTGTCGGGTGTAATCTGCGTGGCTTGCAGCTCTAAGTGGACATATTAGTAAAGCTGTAGTATCGAAGAGGAGTATACATACCTCCATGAATTTGACGAAAAGCATCGCGATCTGAGAAACTACCGACCCTCGAGACGGACAGTCGTTTCCCGCGTAGAGGTTTATCGGAATGAGCATTTCACAGCCAGTATAGCCAGGCCACTACAGAAAGGAAATGCGAAGTGAGAGAGACAGCGGCGAGAGCAAAATCCATTGCAGGCGTACTGTCAGGTAAATCTTCAGAGTTTCGTAGGGTGCCGTCGCAAACACAAGGTCATCGGCCCCTGGAATGGCCTTTCCGTCGTTCAAAAGAGCATCCACCAGCAGTGTACGGATTCGAATTGGAGCCATGTGAGGACAATGACCAAGTATATCGGAGACGTAGTTGATCGTCGGGACGAATCGCTTCGCAGGAATATGTTCGCGGTGCTTGCCATCGGACTGCATCTTTATGGAATTTGGCGAGGACAAGAAGTCGAAACGGGCCGAAGAGTGGACTGGAAGACGGTTGAGGAGACAACGCAGGGATTTTGTTTGAATTTATATGCCTTCCTTCATTCCAAGCGGCCACCAAAGCGAGATGATGAAGCTGTTTCCCCCCCTTGAGGTTCTTATTCACCAAAGCTGAGACAGTATAAGCATGGCGGCCACAAAATAAGCGTCCGTAGGCCATAGCACACTCCACACTAGGATTTCGAAATCAAGGTAATCGAGTCGCGTACAAAGTTGAGGTTGGATGCCATACTTCGCAGTCTCATTGTCCTCGGTGAGAGCCGTTCGACAGCTTCGTGGATCAAGTTCATATTGCGTCCGAAGGTTGTTGAGGCTTGTTGCAGTAGAAAAGCAACGTCTGAGTCGCTGTCAAAGCTAGTCATGCAGCTTTGTCAACGCGTGTCGATCTTCGATGTAGGGATCACTTGTTGGATAGCACTCGAGTTATTGAACGATTTCGGTCCACCATATTTCGATAGGATTTCAAGAAGCGATTGTTGGTGCTAGCTGCAAGAGAAGAGCAATATTAGTGTTTGAGTCGTTGTCGTCTAGTTTTGTCGACGCTTGTCCGAGTTCATCTTCGATGTCAAGATCATGCATCTAAGAATACTCGAGATCTTGAGATAATCCAGCGCATGGTGTCCTACTCATTGTAACTCGAGGCGAACCACCTTCGATCAACGTTGTGGATCAAGAGAACTAGAATTTGCCGTGTTCGTCGATCGTACCAAGATGTGCTAGAAAGTCTGAATCAAATTGAACCAATTTCTGTACGTACCGCATGTCAAGGAATGTTTATGACAGTGAGGAACGATGGTAAATGGCAAGGCGAAGGCGAAGAGGAAATGAGAGAATGAAAAAAAAAGAGATTCGTCATCATTTCTCACACTTACACGTTTTATAGCGAAGCGACACCGCGACGTCGCGACGGACGCGTCCATGTACACGACGTAACACGTTGAATATCTCATCGACGACTTTCAAATCTTCATCCACAAATCTCAGCCGAAATACTGCAATTGTGACGTCCTTTCTGTCAGCTTCGCGTGAGGAGCTTGGATTTCTAACCTTTTCACAGTGCAGATCCAACGACGTCAACGGTTCGCGTCTTCATGAAGTTCATCCACCATGCGGGCCCTTCCTGAAGAAATCCTTTTCTACATCTTCTCCTTCGCGACGAACCACTACGACTCGGAGAGGCATGAGCCCTCGGTTGACATTGGAAACGCCAGTCCGTGGTCGCAGGACCTTCGTACCAAGAAGGCGCTGGTACGCGTCTGCAAAAGCTGGTGTCGGATCGCGTCATCCTTCCTCTACGACCGCGTTTATTTGCATCGTATTGGCCAACTCGTCGCTCTCGTCAAAGTCCTGGAAGGTACATCTCAAGGAGACGGAGAAAAGTCTAGTTACGGACATCTCGTCCATCACATTCACGGACGCCTTTACGTACCCAAGCACTGGGAAAACGCCTACTTCAAGTACACCGCCCGTCTGTTGGAAATCTGCAACACAGCGCAAACTTTTGCGTGGGCGCCGGTCTGGCAATTTCCACGCAAAGAACCAGTTTACGACCGGAGCTCGACGGTCAAACTCATGTTGCTCTCGGTTCCGTCGATTGATTCGACGTTGAGGTCGTTACGGAAACTCTCGTTCGCTGTCAATACAAATATAATGCCCAGTTCACTGATTCCTGAAGCTGAAGCGGACCCAAAGCTCGTTTTTGATAATCTTGAAGACTTGACTTGCGAGGCGTTGGAGTCCGCGCATTTGAGGGGTCTCTTTTACGTTTCATCCTCTTTCGTCATGCCATCTATCAAGAAGTTGAGCATCATCGCTCCTCCGGAAGAGGAAAACAATCCTACCATTGAGGAGTACCCTTGCGTCTTCGACGTCTTGGAGACGCATGGAGCGAAGCTGTCAACCCTTGTACTTGACGTACGTTGGGTCACGGAAGGACTGGTCAAATCCATTGGTGACGTCCTCAAGCTGACGCCTACCTTGCAAGAGCTTCAGATTTCTACTCTCGTGTTCGAAGCCCTCCCGCCCGAAAGTACCTTCCCCGGCCCTTTCCAAAACCTCCAGAAGCTGGTCCTGCAGGTAACACAGGACTGTATCGTCCCAAACAATTCCGTGCTCAACCCGCTTCGAATGGACGATCTCGAGAACTTTCTAAATATGACGACCGGACGACTCTTTCCATCACTTCGAACTATTGGATTACTCGATCAGTTCTTCCCCAGCGTCCCACTCGACTCCCTTATTCCGATATCCTCCCACCAAGAATCTCGCCTTTACCTCACCGCCTGGGCTCAGGAACTCCAAAAGCGAGATATCACGCTCGTAGATGTTAATGGAGCTAAGTTAGTGGGCCGTCGTCGGTGGACTGGGAAAGCCCCGAACTACGAAACCGATTACGGAGAGAGTTTGGTTAGAAAGAAAGCCGAGAACGACGCTCTCGCTCGTGAGGAGGAGGAAGAAGAAGAAGAATACTTCGAGTGCGAGACTGAATCGGAAGATGGTGTGTTGGACGCGGCGTCGGACTGGAATAGGTCTCCCTTCGGGTCGGATGATGCGTTGGATATCCTTGGAGATACAAATAACTCTAACGTGCGTGTTTTCTCTTTTCGTTCGATGGCCGTTCTTGGCTAACTTATGTGCTATTCGTGAAGTAACGAACCTTTGAATGAGATGGGTGTTGGTTGGAATTCACGCCGACGACGGCGGGGCGCAGAAGCGCAAGGAAAATTTTAATAAGCCTCACAACGTGACACACGTATGGGAGCTATCTCTATGCTCCGGTAAACTGGTTGGATCTCTTGGAAGAAAATATGATAGAGCGTAGAATGAAAAGCTTGAGGCGTCTCAGGTCACGGAATGGATTTTGTCGTGCGTCGTACCCATGACCTCACAGCATGGTACTAAAACACTGGCATTTCTTTGTCTAACTTTGATAGATAAAATCAGATGTTTCATCACTATAATGGTGAAGCTTCGAAGGACGTTCTGAGGCGAACGGAGAGGGGAGGAAGAGAAAGTGAGCTTTGTCATCATGTCTCACGATTTCATGATGCAACAGCTGAGGCCTGAGGGCTCAGTGAGTCTGAGTGACTCCGAGTAAGCTGAACATCGATCCTATCACCTCACGCTCAAATAGAACGCATTGACACTTCCTGTCAATCATAGTGTATGTATTTCAATATCGTCGTCAGAATTAGCATGTGAAGGTCTAATAAGCTCTTTTGCAGATCCGTGCCAGTGGATGTTTTGAAGACGTTGCGCGTTGCCATGGAGACATACACGATTACACCTTCTCGTCAGGCACCTTGCTTCATCGAACAGTTACCTGTCGAAGTGCTGCTTCACGTCTTCGCACTTATCACAAACGAATTCAATCCGTCGCGGGAGGAGCCCTCGATCGATGTCGGGGATTGCAATCCATGGGCAAACGACCTTCGAAACAAGAAAGCGCTGAATCGCGTCTGCAGAAGGTGGCATGGAATCACAACACCATCTCTCTACGATCGCGTATACTTGCATCGTATCGGGCAGCTCGTCGCTCTGGTTAGAATTCTGGAGAAGAGTAACTCAGGAGAAGAGGGCGTTGGATATGGATCGTTTGTTCGTCACATTCACGGCCGTCTTATAGTGCATCCAGATTGGAACGCCGTCTACGTCAAGCACATCGTCCGCTTGCTGGAAATTTGCAGCGCAGCTCGATCCTTCTCTTGGAGAACAGTCTGGACGTACGCAGACTCTGATTTAGAATTGGCCCAAGGCTTTACCAGTAACATCATCTCGTTACTCTCCGTTCGCTCGACGATGAACTCCGTACGGAAGCTCACATTTCCGTTAAGCCATCCGCATCGTCAGGATGAATCGCACGATTTCGAAGATCTTTCGAAGATCACTTTCGAAAACCTCGAGGAATTGACTTGCGAAGTTTTCGATCCTCTCGAGATAGACGGCCTCGCTACCGTTTCGTCGTCATTTGTCGTCCCCAAGATCAAGAAACTAACAATCTGTGGTTCCTGGGATACGGGCAGTATCTCCAAAGTCCACGATCCCATATTCTTATATGGCGTCTTACAATCGCACGGATCGAAACTATCAAGCCTCACATTGGATATCCTGAGGATTGGGAACGATATGTTGAGCTGCGTCAGCTCCATCCTTGACTTGACTCCCAATCTGCAGGAACTCCATCTTTCCACTCACGCATTCACAGCCTTCAATCCAGACCTCGTCGCCGCCGGACCTTATCCGAACCTTCGCAAGCTGAGGTTGATGATCGACGAGTTTTGTATCTCAACAAGCGATCGGTCACCGAATCGCGATCCTCGTCTGGACAACTATTTTACAATGGTTCAAAAGCGGAAGATCTTCCCTTCCTTTCGTACATTCGGATTGCTCAACTACGTCTTCTCGACTGTTCCGCTGGATGGCAGAATACCCTTATCCTCTCATGCCGACGGATATTCCTACCTCTCTACGTGGGCCGAGAAATTCAAGAAGCAAGGGATAACGCTCGTAGACGTGGATGACGAAGTTATAGCTCCTACGGGCCCCGAGCGATGGACTGGGCGGTTCGTTCCGTCACGTTCATTGGAAGAAGATGTTCATTCGGATCCCGACGATCTGTCATTTCCCTCCGACGTGGAAGATGACTATGGGTCCTCGGAATACTCGTCATGGGACTCTGACCCAGGAGATGATGAGATGGATAAACTGCAGGATAACGAGATAGCTTACAGTGAAGTTGGCTCTACCGAGATGTTGGAGAGATTTGAAAATTCTTTGGAGGTACGTCTCTCATATTTTCCTCGCTTTTCTGCCCCGACTAACATACAACTCAGTCTTCCGAAGACGAGGATCAGGACGAGGTGGAATCTGATTGAATATCCAATAGCTTCTCAAAATTCTTCGTTCGGTCGAAAATATTAGGTGACTCCTTTCGTCTCTCATCAAGACTTCCACTAACTACATGCAGCTCTTTTTCACGTCTAGAAATCCAACTTGTCTAATCTTTACGCTGATCATAATTACAAATGGCAGCGTCCGCTATCCGTAACGCACGGTAATCAAGATACCTGCTATTTCACGATACAAATTGACAATTTACAATAGCGTTGAGCCCAATGGAAGGATGCTCGTCTTGATGCTAAATTATCTTAAAAATGCCTGACACTGGAGGTCCGAAGAGGCGATGGAAAACTGCGAAAATGTGCAGGACATTACTCTACATCTCTTTTCCCTTTCAAAAAATCACATTCCTTCGCTGACTTCCGTTCGATTCGTTTGGGGACGAAATTCAGGTCGACGATGATCGACGTTAATGACCCAATGAATAATTTGGTACAGCAGCGATCAGCAATGCGACAGCAAAGGAACTCAGAAGGCTCCCCTGGCAAAGCTTCGAAGAAAAATGCCTATAAATACCAGGCTCGGTTTCTCGCGAAAGAAAAACATACCATTTGGTAGATTGGGTGTCGAATCTGACGCTTAAGCTTTCTCCGACAGTCGCAGCCAGCTGTGTTGCGCATCATGCGCTTGAATTCACGGTGTATCAGAAGGTACGTTCATACTGTTTTGCATAACTATTGAAGAAGTTCTGGATGCAGAGGCCAAACTTTGTCATCGTTTCTCACGATGTAGGTCGGGGTGTGGTTCGTCCTTCGTCCCATCGATCATCTTTTCTGAAGTTTTCCACCTCAAGTTGAACGTTCGAACGCGGCGGAAGAGTTCACGATCTGGTTGGCCATGTCGCCAATGCCTATTTCGAAGTATACGATCTCTAAAATCTTAATGATTCGTCTAATTCTCCGATTTGCGTTTTCAGATCTGCAGAGGATTCGGAAGCCGACGATTTGACCGCTGGAATGGCGACTTGCAAAATTTCACCTTCTCGGGGATCTTGCTTCATCGAGCGTCTACCTGTGGAAGTACTGCTTCACATGCTCGCTTTTGTCACTAGCGAATTCGACCCGTCGCGGCAAGAGCCCTCGATCGACATCGGTGATTGCAATCCATGGGCGAAGGACCTTCGCACCAAGAAAGTGCTCAATCGCGTTTGCAGGAGCTGGCACGATATTGCTACACCATATCTTTACGATCGCATATATTTGCATCGTATCGGCCAACTCGTCGCTTTGGTGAAAGTGCTGGAGAAGAGTACCTTTGGAGGCCAGAGGGCTGGCTACGCGCCGTTGATCCATCACATTCATGGCCGCTTTTTGGTGCCTCCGAACTGGGAAGATATCTATGACAGATACGTTGTTCGACTACTAGAGCTCTGCGATTCAGTGTGGACGTTCTCCTGGAGGCCAGTATGGAGGTACCCAAATATCGAGCCAGTCTTGGCTCAGTGCTCATGGGTCAACATCATGCTTCTCGCGGTACTTTCAGCCCGCCAGACGCTGGGATCCTTACGAAAACCCACTCTTCCATTAAATCGATCAAGAAGTCAAGATCATATGCCGGTTCCAGAAGCTGATTTCAAGCTTACACTCGAGAATCTCGAGGACTTGACTTGCGAAGCGTCAGAGCCCGTCCATATAGAGGGCCTCTCTATCATTGCTTCGTCGTTCATCATGCCTAAAATAAGGAAACTAAAGATCGACGCCCCGCCGAACTCGCCATTGGCAGCTAACCTCAAGGTTTCCGATCCTCAATTCATCTATGGGATCTTGGAAACACACGGAGCAAAGCTATCAAGTCTCACGTTAGGTTTCCACTGGATGACGAACGGCATGATGAAATGCGTCAGCTCCATCCTCGACTTGACCCCCGCCTTGAAGGAACTGCAGCTTTCCAGCTTTGCCTTCAACGCCTTCAATCCAGATCATGTCGTCGCCGGCCCTTACCCGAATCTTCAGAAGTTGAAGGTACTATCAACGGTGTGGTGCATTGCCACTAGTGATCGCAGTCCGAATCGTAGCGCACATCTGGAGAACTATTTGGTAATGGCTGCCGATCGAAAAGCCCTTCCGTCTTTGCGGACGGTAGGGTTGCTTGATCGAGTCTTTGCCAGTGTTCCTCTGGACGGAATAATACCCCTTCCGTCCCACCAAAGCGCTTATACGTACCTCTCTGAGTGGGCCGAGAAACTCAGCAAGCGGGGTATCACACTCGTTGACGTGGACGACGAGATAATTGCTCCTACCGGCTCTGGACGATGGATCGGCCGATTCGTACCGTCCCGTTCTTTGGAAGAAGACGTACATTCGGATCTTGATGACCTCTCGTTCCCTTCAGACGATGAGGAGGAGGAGGGAGAGGGGGAGGAGGGCCAAGGCGTCGATGACGAGCTCTACTATGAATCATCGGAATATTCTTCATGGGATTCTGAACCTGAGGACGGCGAGTCAGACTCGACGCCGGAAGAGGAGGAAGCTTACAGCGACGTCGGCTCGACTGAAGCAATGGAGATATTTGAGAATTCTTTGGACGTACGTTTTCTATTTTCCGTCAGGTTCATAGAGCAGACTTTGGCTAACGTATGAACCAGGCGTCTGATGACGAGGATCTGGATGTAACGGATTCCGAATGAGCTCGAATATCCAACAATTTCTCATTTCACTTCACTCGAATTCGTTGCACGACGATCGATCGGAAATATAGTAAGGTGAGTTCTTCGCCTTTCGTTTTATTACTTCCACTGGGTGCATAAGATTTCCGTCATATTTAGAGACACACTTATACGATAATTTCAATCATGAATGGCAGCTTCCGTTCTTCGTGATCGTAATCTCTGCTGCGGCACGATGCGAGTCATGCCAAAAACGGTATATTAGAGCTCGCTGGACGCTCGTCAAGCCGTTGTTGACGCTTGCTCATTTTTCCGAGACCTGATAGTGCATCGGGCGCTTGATTTCCTTGAGAAACGATAGCGCAGAGTTTATTAGCGTTGACAACGACAGAAGATCAAGAAGCCGCCTCTTGGGATCGACCGTCACTCAAACGCCTCTTTTCTTCCGCACGTCATTGTCGGCTCTCTTTTTTCGCCTCTTCGACTCCACAATCCGGCTGCATCGTCAGGCTTGAAATGAACGTACGTACGATTCATCGCAATTGTGCTCCACTCGTCTAACTCAGCATTCAGCGACGAACTGTTCTCAAACACCGCACAGACATCTTGAATGAACTTTTCGCTGTCAACTATGTGAGTGTCAAACTCCGCTACTGTTTTCTGAACTCAATTTGATTCCGCTTATAACAGGCATCGATTTTAGAACTGTAGATTCCATAACAGTGTCAACACCCCATTCCATTCAACAACCTTACGGTACGTGGTCTCGTTTCGATCAATGCGCCGCCTTTCAATCTAAAATATGCGTAGATGTTGTTCAAGCATTTGCTCGCCGTCACATCCGTTCTCATTGCTGGCATCGCCAATGCCTCCCCGGTCGCTGATCCCGCGCCTCAATTAGCTGGCGGATTGCCATTGGTCGGCCCTCTCCTCGGAGGTCTGCCTTTAGTCGGACCTCTTCTTGGCGGGTCTCCTGCACCCCAACCTGCACCCGCAGCACCAGCCGCAGCTCCGGCTGCAGCGCCTGCCGGTGACGCAGCAGCACCCGCTGCTGCAGCAGCTCCCGGTGGAATGTGATACTTGGTGAGAAAGAGGTTTATCGCTTTTTCGTGCATTTTCTTATCGCCTTCGCTGGATCCTCAGGACATTTGGAATCATTCGCTAATTCTAGGCCGATGTATCCCTTATTTAAATTTCGTCGTCGAGACGTAATGGCAGAGTTGCTTTGCTTTCACTAACTCCCTCTGCATTGGCAAATGTGCTCTGGACCACTCTGCCTAGGCCCTTGACGAACAATGCCGCGTTCACGCGGTACGTGCTGTGTAATGAAACTCATCTCTAAACACCGCACAGAAGTTTGAACCGCCAATAATCGAGAAGTTGGAAAATTGCTTCAAATCGCCCCCGCGCGGAAGCTTCTTTGGCTTCCGTCTTCCATCCCTTTTATAATAAACGTACAGCAACATGACTTTATCTTTCCCCCGCCAATTCGAATCTTCAACGGCACGACGACCACGAATACCTCAGGCTCAGACATACCGTGAGTGTTGCGTTCGGCATCTCCTACCTTCGTATGTTAAACTCAACATTTGAATTCCAGAAGATGTTCAGACATATTCTTGTCGTCGCGTATCTTCTTGCGGGTTTAGGCTTCACGTGCACCGTCGCATCGCCGGTAGCACTTCCTGAGCCGCAAATCGATAACGCGATCGCAGGTTTACCGGTTCTTGGAGAAGTACTCGCCCCCATTATTGGAGGGACCGCTGCCGCAGGCGCTGCTGCTCCCCCGTCGTAGACTCTGTTCTGCGACCTGCCATGCTCGATCCGGATGCAAGTGCTCTTGGTAAGTTGTCCTTTCTAAGAGCGTTGGTTATTGAACTAACCTTACTCTATCAGATTTTACAGCCTTCGCTTCGTAGTGATTCATATGGACTCAAACACAGCTCATCATGTTCTTGTACTGGCCATGGATACGATCTGTTTGCACTCTATTTCTTCGTCTATAGTAGACTCTATAAGACAGTGTAGCATTGGTTCTTGTTTGGTTTTCGTTGTCGGTACTTTTTTCCCGGAAAAATAAAGCGAACTTGATATCTGCATGGACTCTTCTTTGATATCGCTAAAACAGAGACTCTTGCACTGAATCTCCAAGTTTCGAACTTCTCGAAGGTTGCATTTAAAGATGGACCCACTGGCAACTTTGGCCGTCCGGCAAATTGCGGAACTCCGATTAAACTTGAGTAGCCGTCGCGCAACTCCCAACGCCTTGACTCCTTCTTTCACCACTAGCTGGTCGATATAACATAAAATATCCAACTTCTCCATTCGTTGCATCGACAAAATCCTTGACTAATGCGGTGACCGCCTTTATCTCATGCTGACTTGTCCTCATTGATTGTGTTGCCGATGGTTTCCTCAAACTCCGATAGGAAGCCATCGAACGTCGATCAACGACGATTGGAAGCTTTCTAGTTCTCTAAACGAATGGGAAGGTCGAAGTAAGTGTTAAAACCTTTTGATGTGTTCTTCTTTTTATGTTGCATATAAAAGAGGATGTAAGACGCCTCTATCTTTTCATATCAGAAAAAACCGCTCGACAGTTCTGCCAGTCACGGTGAAGATCGTTCGGTGCGTATCACTGTTCCATTTTCTTGAACCAATCGCTTGCTGATACCAAGTATATTCAAACCAGGTGCTTACAACTTCAAAGCGATGTACAAACTCTTCCTCCTCATCGTCTCTTTCTGCGCTGCAGCCGGCTACGCCGTAGCATCCCCGGTAGCTGAGCCTCAAGGTGCCGGCGGTCTCCCCCTCGTCGGATCTTTGCCGTTGATTGGAAGTATCTTTGGCGGCGCTCCTGCTGGGAGTGCTGATCCAGATGCTACTGGAAGTACTGGGAGCACCGGGAGCACTGGTAGTTCTGGTGGTGGTGCAGCGCCCGCAGCGGGTTCTGACCCATTGTCAGGAATACTTGGCGCTCTTGCTATTTGAGTGGTAAGTCTCTCTGGGATTTGTTCGTCGCTCAAGTAGATTTATACTTTACTTCCCAGATCGCTACACCATTTTCCACTTACTCGTTTATTTCTTGAATACTACCTCATTTCAAACATGGACTTTCCCTTTCGCGAAACTGTTCCGTCCGAGTCAATGTATTTGGACGTTGCATATACGTACATACAACCTAGATGGATTGTACTCCCACCTAGACTTTGCGACAAATTATCATTTCCCTTTCCCCTTTTTCTCATGCTGAGCGAAGGGGAAAAAATCCAATAAAGATTAGACGCCTAGGGCGCTACGTCTACGTGTGGGACTTTCTCAAGGCGCCGACTGAATTCGGTCGCAATCACAACGAGACTCGTCCCATCACTCTCCTTCCGTTCATCCTCGCGCTGAAATTACAGTTCTAATATTTGCTTTGTTTGCGTCGTCCTAGTCGCGATCTCTTATTGATGTCAAAAATACTGATTTCTTCAGTGTTTTCGATGGGGTGTCCAGGTACAATCGCATCGGCTTCACGTCAAGAACCAGCGGATGACGTTTGCGGTGCGTTCTTCCTAAACGTTATCTGTCACATCGCTGACTTCTACAACGCATTTTCCAGGACTTTTGAGGACAGGCGGTCCATAATCAGACTGCGACGATGTGTACCTCCAGCGAGCCCCAGCCTCTGAATTTTCGTGAGGAGGACACCATTAGCTGTTCATTCGTTCTCCGTAGTATGTATATGGGACGGATGTTGACATATCCGGCGATTTCTATCATTGCTGTCACTTGACACCTCGGTATCACCTCGACGGAATACCGCAGATGACCCGCCTGTGCGCTCGCGAAGATTCCAGCTTCTACGACCGCATAGAAGCAACGAACGTCGATCTCCCTTGAATGGAAGCTTTGCGCTTCGATCAGGTGCGTTCCTTGGTGACTTGACACTCAAACACTGACATGTCTAAAATTTTTAATCCATTTTACTCTCGTCATATAAAAAGAGGAGAGAGATTCTGACTACTTCCTCAGCAAACCTTGCAAACCTCTCTTAACACCTTCGGCTCTCTTGGTGCGTTTTGAATCGCAAATAATTCGTCACACTCAATACTCAATCCAAATCCAACCTTCTGCTTCAGAAAATCAGTCTTTTCGATTACGATGTACAAGCTCTTCATCACCCTCGCCTCCTTGTTGTCCACAGCGGCATTCGTCGCTGCATCTCCGGTCGCCAACCCTCAAGGTCTCGCCATTCTCGATTCCGTCCTTGGCGGTAGCGCCGCAGGTGCTGACCCCGGAGCGACAGGCAGCACAGGCAGCACGGGTAGCTCAGGTTCGGCGGGCGGGCCTCTTTCTGACGTCCTTGGTCCATCGGACCCTCTTGCAGGTCTTGGTGTATAATGTTCGTAAACATTGTATTTCTTCGGGTGAAGTTCCGTATTCTGACCTCTCGATTTCAAGTTATCATTCGGCTTAATCCTGCCTTTGGAGTTACAGACACCCTTTTGTAACTTATTATGTCGTCGACGTAGCTTCATCTCCTATCTCTTACAAAATAGTATCAAAGCCTTATGCGCTGACTCGTGCATAATATGTCCAAAATACATCGAGTTTGTGATTAGGCGCTGTGAGCGCTAAGACATCGATTCTAGCGCCGATTCAATTTGATGGCAACGCGTCGCGTCGTGTCCGTCGCCCTCTTCCTCCATCAAGCACCTTTCCATCCAACTTCCATCTGAGCTGCCTCTCCAAATGCATTTGTGCATCAATGCTCTCACTCGAGCTACATATCGTCATCTTCTCGCGTTAAAGGCGTGAGGATGTTGAAGTTCATCCTACGTTTCTTGCCGAATTTCGTGAAGACAACGACGCCTTGAAATGCGCAGGTAAGTCTCCCCGAAAGATTTCTGACAAAATATCGTACTAAATGACGCCTCTATAAGACTACGCGATAAATGTCTATCCATCGTTGTACGTTCTTTCGATGACAAGGGCACCTTCTGACTGCTCGATCCGATAATGACGATCCGATGTTCCTCTCAACGTGCGTAATCCATTAGTGAATCTTTGATTCGATTTTGAGCCTACCATGTTTCCAGGTATAGAGCTACTATTTCCAGAGCTGTCGATGGAATGCGTGTCGCTGCTTCGCGGTCCAGACCACGTATCCTTCCAGGGCAGTAGCCCTCGTTCCGGATCCAACGCAGTTGGCGAAGACGCTTCGTTTCATGACGCTTGGCACTTCTATCTAATTTGATCTGCTAAGCCTATGAATTATCGTCAATTACCTCTTGCTTGAGCTGGAGAAATAGCGATCTCGTTGATCGGAGAGATGAAGTTGAGGCGTCGGTCATTGGCGAGGCTTGTGAGTGATGATACGCCCACCCAGTTCTTTCGTACGCACTAATGTACGAATCTAAGATATCAAACGGAATAGATGATCACGATGGATTTTTTGAACAATGTGACGTTATCCGCCATTCAAACGAACGTCGGTCGGCGATGCCATATGTGAGTGGAAAAGCATTCGCCACTTGGAAAGTTTTCATTTTACTTACCATCGAAAGCGTTCGTCTTTTGCTAGTCAAATCACGCATCGTTACGCGTTACAGCCCTTTTCACTAGCTCGCGGAATCGCACTTTTTTACGAGCCCTTCGGTGCAAGTCGGACGCGTTCGGAACAGTCGGGGCTCAAGCCATTTCGGGACAGGCGCCCGGAAACTGAGCGAAGCGCCCGCATCCGGTCACTCGGTGAGGGATGTTCCCGAGTACCGAGCCGACGAATTTTGCGGAAAGAGGGATGCCGAGCGTCGCGGCATCTTTTCGCTCCCTTTTACGGGGTGCATTGGTTATGTCAGACGGTTCACGGGCCTTTTGACCCGGGCGCAGGAAATTTCGCGTTTCCGCGAGCTAGTGAAAAGGGCTGTAAACACCGCACCGCGATCGACTAAGGGTATCGACAATGGTCATGGAATCCCCTGACTTCACTGTGAGACTTTTCACGAGACACTAAAGGGACGCTAGAAATCTATTCCCGCATCCTTCTTCATCTCGGATAAGCGTATAAAGAAAGGGAGAAAACCTCGTAATGCACCATCAACGAAAGCCCAGCTTTTCGACTTCAAACTCAGAGACTGCTAGGTACGCGACGAATCATTTATGCTCTCGTCGTAATATGTATTGTCTCTTCGCAGGAAGAACCATCCCCATTCGCGATGTACAAACTATTCGCAGCTGCCGTCGCCTTGTTCTCCGTTGCGAGTTTCGTCGCGGCGTCGCCCGTCGCAAACCCAGCCCCTCAAGGACTCTCACTCGCAACTCTGCCGTTGATAGGATCCCTTCTTGGTGGTGGAGGTGCAGCTGCCGGTGGGGATGCAGCCGATGGACCACCAGCTGCAGGCGGTAGCCCACTTTCGGGGTTGGGTATATAGTAGATTTGTGAGTCCCTGTCGATGCTATTTGGGACGGGCTCTTGTCAGTCTTTCGTCGGTTTCGATCAGTTTCTCGATTTGTACGTCTATCATTTGGTTTTTATTTATTGATATGATCTTCTAAATGATCTTCGCTTCAGAAACAATGATACGTAGCGCGTAGCTTGACGGTGTCGGTGTGTCTCAAAGAGAATGTGTTAGGCGCTGTCAAGGCTCTTCTGCAATTCAATCGCATGTTCAATCTGATGACATATATGTTCATGTCAACTCTGAGCCCGTACGAAAACTGACAGATGTCTGAAATGGAGCTCTCGACAATGCAGGTTTTTGAAGATACTTCGCCTCGCCCCGATGTCGAAGTTGAAACCTGAAATCAACATCTCATCAAGCTTCTCTCCAATCTTTGTGAGCTATTTAAATTATACGTTGAATTTCTGAGCTCAAACTGACGAGGCATGTCTATGTCGTGATCTTACTCCCGTCAGTCCCCTGGCATCTAAACTCGTCCGTGACCAAGCGAAAGTTGATTACGGTCATGTCGATCGGAAACAGGAACTCTCCGACTCATACTCATAGAATCGCCTACTCATAACCTTCTTTTCTCTCAAATATTTAAAGGGACGGGAATTATGGGTCCCTTTCATTAGTACATCGTGCTCCAACTTTGACACCTGGTATACGAGCATTCGTTCACCAATTTATGAATTCTGATGATGTTCTTTTGCCAGAATCCGCTGTCTTCGTCGGATTGATTTGCAAGCTTTCCTTCGCGATATCGCTGTTCTATGTCGCTGGCTACGTTGTAGCGTCGCCCATCGCCCAACCACAATCGAATCATGTAATTGGAGCTGTTGAAGCCGTCGGTAAGGTGGTCCCGGGCATCGTCAATGGCATTGTACGTACAATCGTGTTAAACCGAAATGATTTGGATAATAAAATCACAAACCTCACACATTCATCGCCTTTGCTTGGCTGTACGATCTCCTCAGGAACTCCCTCCACTGGCTTCCAGTGATATCGTTTTAGCCCCGAGCGAAGATGCCAACACCGTGAACGCGGCAACTGGCGCAAATGTCAATAATTCCGTGGACGAAGCCTTTCATTCGGCCCAGCGAGCAGTGAGCTCTCGCATTTGGTGAATGGTGAGAAATGAGCTTTTCATTTTTTGACGTTTTTCGACTCATGTAAAAGCAACTTTAGGCTCACGCATCATCTCTTAGATGTACGCGTCCACTTGCTCACGAAAGTCAATTCTCAATCCTGCGCTCACGAGTACCAAGTTGTTGATGACGATAGTGCAATGCATTGAATTTTTTTGTGTCGAGCTTGGTAATAAGAGCCGAAGACCTCACTCAGACCTCACGATTATACTCTGTAGTCGAGTTTTTCAAACACAAATTTCGTATTAGATAAAACACATGTATATTAGACGCGTTGTGCGCCAACTGCAATTCAAGCGCCGCATCAATTTGAAATCGGCTTGGGCGGCGTAAAAACACCGCGATGTGCACCTTTATCTTTGACCACGACCACAGCTCACTACCACTGGGGCGCTGGTAGTACAACCACGTCTATGCCTTCGAATTATACGCAAAGCAAAGACAGAGATCGGGCATCTTTTCTCGGACAAGTTGAAGAAGAATGATGAGGTTCGTTCGACTTCGAAGATGGTCGCGAAAATTCGCGACGCCTTCAACCGCCTGGACTTCTTGTGCGCTTCGAAGGCATGGTGATCTAGTGAGTCTGCGTGTTACTATTCGTAATGAATGCACTATGTTCTCAATATACTACGGTCAGATAACCCGAGCAACTTCCACATTGTAGTAAATGGTTTGTGGCTTTTCTCGGTGAGTGCGTCTTACTCCAGTTCTTCCATTTTATGTTCAGAGAGTATTTATAGGTATGAAATTATCTTTCTCTTCACCAGAACTCTCGAATACCACTACTTCAGAGTCCAGACCAAGCATTCCTCGGGAAACTTCGTCAGAATTCAAAAGGTGAAGCTGCTTCGTACCTTTGCGTTTGGTAAATACATCTAATTCCATTTACTTTTGAACATATCTAGTCTTGTTTCGTGCCCGGGTTCGATGTTGAGAAGTTGGGGCGTCTACCTCCGACGGAACGGAAACACAAGGAAGTGCTGTTTATTGGCGAGGATCGTAAGTAATGGACTCGCGTCTGTTTCTGCTGTAAGCACTAATGAAAGAAGCCATGACAACGAACCGAAGAGAATAAATCGTTCAGCTCTTGACTTCTTTCTGGGCGGATCCGTCAGTCACTTTCGTGAACAATGAAAGGCCTTGACTGGTGAGTCGATAATATTGTGCTCGACTGCTCGACTTTGCAAGACGTTTCTGATAATTATATATCTCAAAAGTGCAGCACCGCTGATAGTTTGCGGAGGCCTGTCCGTCAAACACCGCACCACCGTCGAACGTTCGCTAGCGGGCTACGACGATCATGGAAGCTCGCGCTTCAATGTGGGACCGTTCGTGGAAAACACAAGGGCTAATCGCTGTTTCTTTACGCATATTTCTCTTGAAGCAAGATATAAAGAGACGAGAAATACTTTCCTTTCCTTCAGCTTGAACTTGAGCTCCAATACATCATCTCAACCCCCCTGACGGCCTGCCGGCGGTATGTGTCACTTGCCACCCATTTCATTCATTCCTTAACATCTATTTCTCCAGAGGTTCATCTCCTTATCCGTGATGTACAAACTCCTTGTTGCGACTGCTGCCCTGCTCTCCGCTGTGAGCATTGTCTTCGCATCGCCCATCGCTGAGCCCGAACCCGAGCCTGTTCCTCAAGGACTATCACTCGCGACACTACCGGTAGTGGGGTCTCTTCTCGGAGGTGCTGGCGGAGGAAGCTAATCCAACCAATAGAGTAGGCTCTTCGACTGGTACGCATATGTCTTTTCTTTTTCTCTTTAATACGATCAAGTTCTGACGTCGTTTGCATCGGCATGGTTGATATTTTGCCAGTCTTTCAAATAAATGGTTCCACATTCGTACGTTGTCCTCTTAGACTTTCTTTATTCATACGGTCACTGAAGTGTTCTTCAATAAGAAATATGTATTTGTAATGTCACGGTTCAACATGAATTGAAGAGCTGGGCTTGTCGAAGTCTACGTATCACGAGTTATAGTTTGGCGCCAAAAGGCGCCTATCCGTCAAAGCACCAATCCAAAATGAAAACGGATATTTCTCCACTCCCTCCCATCTGAACTGACCACTAACAGCCGTAGCGCCCGGTGGGAGGTTGCTCGGTTTTGAAGATATCATGGATATCACTTCGAATAATTTTGTAGTCGGAGCAATGTACATCCAGTAACATTCTGTTAGTTAGCATGTACTTTGTTATGGTTCTAGGACTCCTGATTTTCGCCTCCTCTGGATATTTTATCCACTTGCTACCGCAACCATTGTCCGAGAGTATGACTGCACGAGGCTATGAAGAACAAGTAGACGCCATCGGCGCCAATCGAAATCACTGCAATCAAACTCCGACGGGAATTCCCGTTGCTTGTACTGGTTGTCGTCGTTGTCGTCGACATTGACGACAACGACGACGCTGCTGCGCAACAACGAACTCGTGCGCTTTCGTTTCTGCTACTCTCGCCCTGAATCTCTATCTGAAGAACGAAATACAACCGGAAGTATGGAAGATCCTTCGAAACCGACGGAATTGCTAATCGTGGATTTGGATGACGAAGTTGGCTCTGGTGTGTCGCATCGGCGTCGATCACGATGACTACGACGTCGACGCAGCGAAATGGGTATCACCTCTAGTTGCTTGGTTCGCTGAGACTAGATCTAGTCGTTGTCGTTTTCCTCTACGCCGAATCCCGGGCTGTTACGTATCAACAGTAACTCAATTTACACATCCACAGTACTGTACAACACACCATCGAAATCATGCGGGCGTTGGAAGTTGGAACACATTCTCGGTGCGTTGTCTTGCTGCATCCACTTGGACTTAACGATGACGGTCCTTCTAGGTGTCATCGAACTCGCTGACTACTGAATAGGCTGCCCTTCCTCGGAATCTCTATTTGAAGGATGATATATACACTTGGGAATATGAAGACCGAAAGCGACGGAGTTACTGCTCAGTATGTATTACTGGCTTGCTCTATTCGTAACGCTTATTTCTCATATCATCATTTCGAATGAGGAGCACTGCTTGAATCGATGCGCGTTCCGCCGCTACGTCATGGCTCCCTGTGCCACCTTTCGCTAATTCGATTGAGTTGGATGGCGAAGTTTACATCAGTATTGCAAAAGTACGTCGTATTGCTCAATCTTTCTGCGAACAACCAATTAATCAGAATTGTTGCGACTCTAGTCGGGAATGGCTCGGAGCGCGGCGTACGTCTTTCTCAACGCAACTGTCAAAGGGGGCTTTCTTGAGCTTCTAATGTTCCCCTCGAAATACCTCAAACCATTGTAATGTTCAAGGACGTGCGTCATATCAAAACATGTGACGCCCTTTTTCGTGGCGCTCTGATCTTCTTCACCTATCTCACGGCTTATGTTCAGCTGATATTCGTTCGCGACTACGAAACGCCCAAATACCGCCGCCCAATTGATAAATTTCTTGTAAGTCCTGGTACGACGTTTTCCACTTTCTCGGTTTGTTTTCTATCAGTGGCTCATATATCTTCTTTTTACAGCTTCCGGGTGTCTCGTGCTGTCGACCGCCACTACCGCCTCAAACCTCATCCCCAGACAAGGCGAGGAGCCTCCATCACGACTACAGACGGTGTATTCTTAGTCGCAACCTTCTTTTATCTACAGCATATAAAGGGGGGACGATGGACGCAAACTCAACTCACCTCAAGTTCAATCCTGCTTTGAATTCGAAGACATTTATCCTGAGCGCGATTTATCTGAACAGTAAGTGTCAAATTGCTCAGCGTCCCCTGCCCCGCACGTTGATGTTGATTTTGGTTCTCTCCGCCAGGTTTGATACGATGAACAAACTCTTCATCTCCAGCTTTTTGCTCGCCTTGCTTTTCAAGTCGTCCCTCGTTGTCGCCGCCGATGTCGCGGCACCCGTCGCAGCACCACAACAAACTGGCCCCTCACTGGTCGACGGCATCGGAAACGCTATCAATAATTTTATTGAGAGCGGCGACCGTGTGCTTTGAAGTGGTAACGTGCGTGTGTACCTCGTACAATTTACGTCGAGGGTTTCGCTCACATCTGTTGTTTTGATGCAGGCCAGGGCAGTCTTCTTCCGTTTGATTCCCTTTGGCGACGAGGGCGACCGATGGCTCTTTGTAGTTAAAACATTATACATCTTGGTTGACATCATTGAGAGTGTTCTAGTGTCAGCTCGGCGTAGAAATTATGTCGGGTGTTTCAATATCATTGGCGTGTAATATGAGACTCGATATATTCGAAGTGGAACGCGCACATCGATAACTTGACAAGTATATGCAGTGGGCGACACCCCTCAAGCGAACTGGTAAGCTTCGATCCCGATATGAGATAGCAACGAAACCCGCGACACTCCTTGTCGTTGCGCTGACACAGAGGTTGACATCGCCCAGTTCACTGCCTCCCGCTCCGAAGGTTCCTAAACATGTAGTAGGCATTCTCCCATTGGTGGTAGTAAATCGTTCAGCGATGCCGAATCCCGCATAGAGACGTTCTGCGAGTTTCCTAACAAACGGTTATGATAACCGAGCAGCGGTCCGTTCCAGTCAAGGAGTTGCATAAAATAGAAGTCAGTGGGAGTTCATCCTCAACTTCACAGCCAATAGGAACAAGGTATACTTGTTGAACTCGCATTCGAACGGGCGATGCGGGAGAGAAATGTCGAAAGAGTAGAGTTCCGAATGACCGCAAGACTCCCCTCATATCGTCTCTTTGATGCCTTATTTCGCGACTTCGTACCGCGTCATAGTCGAAGATCCCGATCTGGTTTTGAGTGCACTCGATTGCTGAGTCTGAGCTTACTTCATGATCCCAGACTTGACGTCTCTTCGGATACTTCGAGAAAGCCTTTCAACTGAGAGCGCTAAGAAGACGAGAGCTTTCGAGAAAGAGCGACAGTTCGTGAAGAGCAAACAATATGTCCCTTGAAGACTATCGATGCCGCGCGAGGTCGCAAGCTCCAGAAGAGAGTTTCAGAGGACCTTGTGACTTTACAGACGAAAATATCAGGTTTGAGAAGGACAAGAGAATCGTAGGAGGAGTTTCTGAAGAGACCGCAAGACATTTTGGCCGATTGGGGGGACAAGAGGGATGGAGGAAACAGAGACATATCGAAAGACGCGCAGAACGAGTCACCGGAGCTGCAATCCCTCGACCTCGTAATTTCAATTCGAATCTTGGGCAAATGCTTCGCATGCGCCTTCACAACGCGTAGACTGTCTACGGTAGGCAACGCGTGGTCTGGAATTGAGTGTCGTCGAAAAGTAAACATTTAGACGGGATCACTGTCACTCACTGTCACTCCTCCACTCCTCTTCCCAACCCCGTCATATAATCGCCTTCCAATGCGCGTTCTCCATGCGGTAGGCTCCAGATCGCTTGTCCACGTTGGCCCACGTCGAATCACGTCGTTGTCAAATACTGAAGTCCACACGACGTTGGCGGCGTTCTCTGGACCAGCTTGAGCTCCGAGAGTCTTGCATATCGTAACGTAATAGTTTTAGCCCCTTTCTAGAATCTCCAAGGAGGTAGACTGAGAGAAAAGAGTTGCGATCCCATCGTCCTGGAGGATGCGACATGCATATGGTGGTTCGAAGTAAAAGTCGTTCTGCGACGCGTCGCAACCTGACCAACCCTTCTCCTAACCACGACCACGACGAAAACTTTTCAACGCTAACCGGTGCTCTTAGAATCCAAAAACCATGAAGAAAGCAGTACATTCTACTGTCCAAGAAGAAAGTAATCGTTTCGGAGAGGAAATGTCAGTGGGTTGCGACCATTTGCGTCGACGTGCTGCTGCTGCGCCGCTCGGGTGGTGATG
This sequence comes from Schizopora paradoxa, assembly GCA_001020605.1. NCBI lineage: Eukaryota > Fungi > Basidiomycota > Agaricomycetes > Hymenochaetales > Schizoporaceae > Schizopora > Schizopora paradoxa. The sequence goes on along the minus strand of KQ086095.1, from coordinate 12,899 downwards.
GGCACACAGCACACATACGGTTCGACTTTAAGTACTTAAAAGGTGCGTGTAATCAGCATACCAGTCTTTCTTTATGTATTCATGACATCGTTTAGGCTTCATGAAAGGAAAGCCAGGGAGAAATCTTGCTGGTGAATCGACTTGGTTCGACTTGGTTCGACTTGCCCCCAACATCGATGGAAATCCCGTAGGTTGAGCTTGCCTTCTGGCTCACGTGAACAAGAAACAGTGAGAGATCGACATCGATTTCATGATGACGAAAATCCCGCTCTTTCTCCACCACACCAAGTCGTCTGTTCTTCGTGAGTTGAGCCCAATCCCCTTCTGAAGCACGGAATGGAACAACGCTTACCTTATACCAGCTTCCCATCGCTCCGTGATTTCCAATTTTTGCCAAGTGTTTGATCATCCGTCTTCAAACACCGCACCACAAGGTTGGACGCTCCTCTTGCGACCATGTTTGAGTGGTGGAGCTGAGGGATGCCGTCTTCGACGATGCTTGTCACGGTCGCGTTCGGAACGAAGATCGTCTATTCGTTTCATGTCGAAATGAGATCTTTGACATATAACCTGCGACTGCGGCGAACCTCGCCTAGGCCGTCTCGTAGCGTCTCTCTTGTCCTTCAGAACAACGCCGTAGGTGCGTATCGCAGACCGTTTCTTTGTCCGCCAGTCAATTCTCACATTGGATTACTTTCAACCCTCATATAGCTAAAATGCTCAAAGTATTCATCGCTCTCGCCTCGCTCGTGTCTGCTGCCAGCGTTGTTATTGCAGCACCCATCCCCCAAGGCACAGGACTTCTCGACTCACTCCTTGGCTCGGGCGGCGGTAGCACTAACGGTCCCAACGGCGGAAGTGGAACGTCTGACCCCCTTTCCTCGATTCTCGGTGAATCCGCAGCCGAAAGCAGCAGCAGTGGTCCAAACGGTTCTGGGGGAGGATCCGACCCGCTTTCCGAAGTCTTTGGCGTTGTCGGACTTCCTTGAAGCTGTACGTGATCCTTCTACTCGATGATTACCAGTACTGTGAATGAACGCGCCTGAATCTTAGCCGTGCAAAATTTGAACTCGTCGCTCTTGGTACCAGATAGCTACCTGACGCTTCGCCAAGTACTATTTGGTGGTTTCGTTTCGAATTTCAACGCACTTCTTACTATGATTTCTCCCCCCGACTTCAATTCTTATGTTTCGACCTTCATATTGCTTCACGTTTTCATGATGCGCGTTTTGACGAGTTTGTATGTTTGACGCCTTATCGAATTTCCTTTGCGGGAACATGTTCTTGACTCAGTTCGTTGCCGCTTCTTCGTTGAATCTTCCGAGCGATATGTCCATGAGGAAAAACCAAGCTCAAGTCCGTCTATTCCTCCCGACTCGACACTGCCTTGGGATCACTGAGCGGACCGACTTCTAGCGATGCTATTTCAATATCCAAGCGCAGATGAATGAAACCAGAACAATCAAAGTCAGTGTTCGAATATTCTTCGCGACGAGTTCTTGATTTGATAATAAAGTCATTCTTCTAGAGGTATGAAGGCGTCCGTTAGCCCACGGTGCATCATGCATATGTCGTCATACGAGCAGTTTCTCGTCGGCTTCATGCATAAACGAACGCAGTTTACGATTGGATGACGTGCCGTTCAATAATCGAAATCCAAAGGCGCCGTCTTCGATTCAACACTCGCTCTCAACTTGAAAATGGCTGTTCTATTCCTCGTCATGTTTTGAATTCACATATATAACTTGCTCCAGCAGGATACTAAGAAGCGCAAGCTACAGCCTTCAAATTGTTTTGTTCGGTATGTTCAACAATCTATGCAGCGTTCGCGGCGTATCTTACTACACTTCGTACAAGAAACGAATACCAACGCGATGTTCAAGTCACTCTTAACTATCGTTTCCTTCCTCGCGGTGACAGGGTTCACAGTCGCAGCGCCCGTCCCTCAAGGGCTCCTCGACGATATCTTTGGTGACCCGACTGCAGGTATGGACGGTCCCGACGGTACGGCTACAGACCCAGGCGCTCTCTCCTCCGTCACCGGTCTTCTTGGAGGAGGAGGCGCGGCTGCCGATCCGAGTACGAATGGTCCGGACGGTACGAGTACGCCCTCAGACCCATTATCTGAGATCCTCGCAGTGCTTAGTTGATTGCGTGAGTGCTGGAAACCCCGCAATTCAAATTTCTGACCCTAATTAACGGACGTACATGTATTGTCTAGGGATCGGGACAAGTCGAGATTCGACTTTGATAGGAGACAATTCTTGGGAAGTCTTTGCATCTGGTTTTGATTTGATTTTTGGACTATAAGATGCATCGTTCCATGAACATGTACCACACCGTTTCGTCCGCTATGCAAATTTGAGCTTGCGCTGTCCAAAATTGCTTTTCCGAGAAGATAATAAAAGAATTCGAGCGTATCAACTTGAAAAGCTCCCAAATTGTGCTTTGGAGACGAGGAAAGCAAACGCGCGCCCTCGTAGGCGTTTGCCGGGAGATTCGATCTCCGATTTATTCTCGCTTCAAGCTACGCGGGCAGCGCAGAAGCACTTGCTCACAACAACCATGTCGCCATCCCGTTTTCCTCATTTCTTCCACGGGAAACTCTTCGACATCCCCTCATCTGAATCACTGTAAGGCTGTCCGTCTCCGAAGGTCTCGTTACGATTGTGAACTCTTCACTGGGTCGTTGAGACTCACGCCTGACTGTGGCACGCGAAAGGACTTCTAGATCCTGTTCTGGCGTAATATCGACAATTGACCTCAACCGTACGTCCAATCCTCCGCACACTGCCATTTCTCGCATCCTAAATCTTCTAGTGGATAATGTCGGTTTCGAATATATCGACCTGTCGGCGACCAATTCGTGAGCTAGATGCTTATCCCTGCTCGCTTCAGTGAACAAGACATTTCGGTTTTGAGGGTGTATGCCCTTCACTTCGCTCTTCCCGGAGGAGCTCGACGGAGCTCCGTGCAGTCATCGTAGCACTCGGAGGCTCAGAGCCGATTGTACCCCGAGCAATCGACGTCAATACTGACAATACCAAGGAGTTCTGAGGAATCGCCATGGAATTAATTCATCACACGCGAAACTGCTAGCCCTTGTGGGTCGAGCTTTTAACATAAAAACCGCAATCTCATAGACAAGAAATTTCACCCTCACAACCCACTTCCCAAATTTTGCCAGCTCGAATTTTTTTTCACCAGTAAGTCCTTCAGACGCGATTGAAGTCCACGCCATGTCTGATACGATAATCTCCTTGTAGACATGCTTAAGATTTTCTTCGTCGTTGCCTCAGTGCTGTCCGTCACTGGCTTCACCCTCGCAGCTCCTGTCCCCGCTCCAATCAACGACTTGGTTGGCAGATCCGCCGACGAGTTCCCAAGCGGAGACAGCAATGGTCCTAACGGTACGAGCTTGCAGGCAGAGGGACTTTTGGGTGCGGAGGAACTCCCCACTGGCGACAGCAACGGCCCGAATGGAACAAGCGAGATTCCTGGTGGGTTTTCCAGCCATTCGCCCTCGTCTGGTGAAGCAGAGCCTGGTTTACTTACTGGAATTCTGGATGCAGTTCTTTGAACTCATTCAAATGGATAGTAGCAGTGATACTCTCGCGCCTCCCCTACAGAATATGCATTATGTTGATTATCAAAAATTTATGTGATGTATGCAATTAGAAATAAATGTTCTCGTACGAGACTTGACGAGCTTGACGGATTGATCTGTTTCGTCCATAATTTCTAAAGATTTTCTGAACAACGACGATGACTTCTACTGACGAGCGTCTCCACACGGGCGTAGCCGCAAATTCAAACTCAGATTTTTTCACTTTCGCACAGCCCAAGTCCCCTCGAGTTGACGTCGTTGTCTTCTCGTTTTCTCGACGTCTTTCGCCCAGGACAGTGACTCTACAGTCTGGGTACGAGTCATAGAAATTGCGAATGTTTCCATATGTTTATTGATCAGCCGTCATCGTGCAGAGCTCGGATTCCACCGACTAGGTCAGTCATTTCGAAACTCTGGTCGAACTCTTGTTGTTCATTGTCGATTTGTTTCTTACCTCCGCAATGGCTCTATTCACATCCTGGGTAGCTTTCTCTTCATCTCATCCCATGGTCGGCGACTGAGTCATCTCCTTGACTATCTAAATTCGAACGGTAATGGAATTCGAACTCGAAATTTGGGGTTCCAGGCGAAAACATGGAATCTTGTCTTATTCCTAAGACTAGCACGGGTGAATCTCAGGGTATTCAGCGCATTGAAGTATGCAGATGCCCTCTCGAAGCATTGTCGGGCATGTATCGAGGTAAGATACTAATCACTCGATGGCTCCACAACTTCGATTGCTTCTATCTATTCTTCTACGATGTCCTGGAAGATAACAGATAAAAATGCCGTCTCACGTTGAATATCCGAGTCCTACAGTATATCAATCTCGCAGTGAATCTGATGATCTATCTACGAAGGGGAACTTCGACGTGAGTGTCCTATAATATTTTCGCCGTTATATTCCACTGAAGTCTCACAGTAGAAGTGATACTTCCGTGCATTCCCCAAAGCTATGCACACTCCCCGCAATAACCTAAGACTTCTTTTACTTTTTACGCATCGCGGCTTCGTACGCTATCGGCCCGAAAAGACGTTGGCAAATCGTGGAGTACAGGTCTGAGGTCTCGATCGACGATGCTCGCACCTCTCGCTCGAGGCCAAGAAGCTATGAAGCGACCAGAACAGTAAGCTCGTCGTTGTACAACCGATATCATCGATGACGCATTCTTCCATGTAGTGTTTTTGTGCGCACTTCAAGTTTTGATCACAAGCCTTTCCGGCTAGTGATCTGCTTTGTTGCAAGTAGCACTCCGAGTCTCCGACGTGCTGCGACAAGGGAGTTTGAGTGGTCTTATGGGATTATTGATCCGTCGAGCTCTGCACTTCTATCGGATACCCATGTCCAGGAAAACATTGGGAAATCGTCAAAGTGCGCAGAGATGAGGGAATTTGGGTAAGTTTATATTCCCAAGTTTGCAATTTTATATTTGCCCTTTTTCAGATACGAGACGTCATCTTCGAAAAGGATTCCTCGTCACGCATCTCGTGGAAACGCCGTACCAAAGTCTTTCACGCACAACCCTTCCGAGCGAGTTATACGGACATCTATTTCTGCTCAAAGTGACTGAGGCAAGATCATTTTCACACAAATTATTGAGGCTCAGTAACGAAAGGTCGAAGGCTCGCTCTTCGATACGATTCAGGTGCGGTGCCATCCTAACCGTAATTGATACTCTCATTTCTCATTGCCATATTTTCTATAAAGCCAGTGTCGAAGATTGGATCGACGCTTCAACGACCTTTATCCCAAAGACCATAATCTCGTGTCAGTATTTCTCTTACTCGATTCTTCTAACCTTTACTCATGTAACTTTTCGTATAGCCTTTTCGTCGCAATGCTTTTCAACTTGAGCGTACTCATCGCCGTTGCATCCCTGCTTACCGCCTCGGGGTTTGCCTTCGCAAATCCTGTCGCCGAACCTGATGACCAACGGCATAGGGGGAGCTCCGGAAGCACTGGGAGCGTCGGCAGCGTCGGAGGTGGTGGACCTTCTGGAGTAAATCTTGCAGGTCCCAACTCTCTCCTCGGCGGACTTGTCTCTCTCCCAATCCATTTGTGAGGAAAGTGAGTGTTCTGTAGCAGGATTTTCGATGTTCATCTTTGATCTAATGCGTGATGCCTTGAGCCTAGGCAGAGTATCTTGGATTGCATGTGTTATTTGGTACGGAACAGTGCTCCGATAGTGTATTAGATTTGCTGTATGATGTGTCGATAGCAAAGTATGAAAGAAAGGACGGAATTTGAAACGGGAGCTTTCACGCAAAAAATCATTCGAAGCGGCCTCTGGAGTTCCCCATCTTATTTCATTCTCGTTGTATTTTCATGGGATAGCCTGGTTAGATTCTTAGACTTTCTAATCTTCAGATTTTCTATTGAACTCAGAGCGCTTGGATTAAATGGATGAGCGCCTGTTGAAAGTAGCGGAAGCGGCGATCATACGGATCAGAGCGGAGCTGAGAACTATTACCGTGTCCGTCGAACCTTGAAGCTTGAAGTTCTCCACGATCCACGAACGACCACCACGAACACGTTCCGACAATCAACGAAAGGAGCGTCGTATCGAAATTGTGTTACTATGAAGGGATTCATAGCTTCATATTCAAACCTACCGACGGGTATTATTTCAACGCGGCGTACGAATCCAAGAGCTCGACAGTCTCCACCTTGACAAGCTGCAACCTCGACCGCGACAAGACTCTCCGATTTCCAAGACCGGAACGACGTGAAATTGAGAAGCTGGATGAAGGACGCGTTGGAAGCCTTGGATAGAAATGGAGAATTGGTCGCAAAGTGTGTAGCAAATTTCCCGTTCGTCAGATTCGGTCGGACTGACGAAAGCTCTTCGAAGTCACAGTGCTCGTTTTCCTAGCCTTCATCCGCTGCATCGCTTGGGGTGTGATCTCGCGCTTCTAGACAATATCTATGAAGCGTGAGGACGGATCACGTCGAACATATCTGACGTGGCCATTTCTGCGAAAATATGCCTTTCTCGCGAAATGGCGTCATCCATACTTCATTCTGTGTACGTCGCAGGCTACGGATCTTCTGGCTGATGTTCACCCGCACTTCCCTTACGATCGTGTCCCCCGGATTATTGGCCTCGAAGGCTCGGTGGATAGCGTGACTTTCTCCAACCATGGTCTGCAGGAATCGTCATGGAGATTGAGAGGTCTTTAGGAACCATGGTCGCTATACGACCTCTCCGTTCTCGGTCAACTTGGAGCTAGACTCGACGGATAAAGATCTATATTCACCCGCTTGGTGCATGGTAATGTTTCGGACGATCGTCTTGTGAGTTGACTGGTTTTGTTTGTCGTGAGCATGGAACCTAACAGGATCGCAGACGCAATTCCGTGGTCCGGCGTGGGCGCTTGAGAGTGTTCCCCGCCATACGTGGAGCGCTTCGTTACACCCACGGCACGATCTAACCATCGACCTGCAAAACCACCGGGATTTGCATCGTCATTGCGCTGCGAAGAGGCTCTCCGTGAATGATTTAGTGTCATTTTCAAGCAGCGAGCGGGTCACACTCGACGAGAGTTGAAGCTTCTGTCTTCAATGCTGAATACCGTGTCGAGGTGCGCATCCATACAATCCTCGCGATTTCCTTGTCTTATTTCTCTATATAATGTGCTAGAAAGATACCCAAGCTCTTCAGCTTGCACGCAAGTTAATTCGCGTTCTATTAACTACATCTCCTTGAGTTGGTAGGATTGCCCTTCGAATATTTGTAATTCTATACGTACTGATTTCCCTTCTGTTTTCAGATACCATGTTGCTGAACCTCAAGTCAATTTTCGCCGTTGCGTCCCTTCTTTCCGTCGTGGGTCTTGCTATTGCGACACCCGTCGACGCCGACGCCGACCGACACAGGGATGACAGTACCGGAAGCACTGGTAGTGTTGGTAGCACAGGAAGCACCGGAGGAGGAGGAGCCGGAGGAGCTCCCTCTGCTGACCCTCTTGCGAGCGTCCTTTCTCTCCTCGGATTGTAAGGAGGTACGTAAAAGCTAATGCTCCATGAATCTTGAAATGATCCACTAACATTTGGACGGGTAGGTGGAGATAATGGCAATTTATGGTGTCGTCATAGAATGTTCGTAGTTGAACGAAGTCCGCGAATTTGAAACGTTGCCTCCCCTTGCACTTCTCGAACTGTTTCGTAAATCTGAAGATATCGATCTACGATCGGAGAGTGTTGGATTGGGTAGTGAGCTCGTATCCACGACTTGCTTATGACTACAGGAAACCTTAGACTTTCGCGGTCTCTGTGAGTATTCGTCAGTATTATCTTTTCAGTGAAGTTGAAAGTGATCTACTAGTACCTTCTGTTCAGTTAATCACCTTCGAAATGTCTGCAGTGAATCCGCTCTTCGAGGAAATACCGTTCCTCGTTTCAATTGTCCCGGTCTGGAACACTCCTGAGATCCCGAGGTATGAAAGCTACGAAGTCACTTGCGATTGAGTGAACAACGATGACACAGTTTCTTTAGTTTGAAGGTGGCGCCTTTATTCTAGACGACTCTTTCTCGGTACAACGACCACGTCAAGACGGTGATTTCGATAGGACACCTGACGGTCGACTATGGAGATTGAGGGGCGGTTCGAACGTGGAGCCGCCGACCTGCAGTGTGGTTCTTTCCATCGGTGCTTCAACCACAGAGTAAACTTGAAGTAATGACAGTATTGCGCAGAGAATACTGTTTACTGACATGTCATATTACTAGATAAATATCAACTGATGCATCAGATTTTCAGCCATCTCGATTTTGTGGAGACGTCATAGTTAACCAATGATCGGAGAAGAACAACGTCGAAGAACAGCGGGATCGCTCTCTAAAAATCGAAGGAACGTCGTTCAATGCTGGATGTCAAAATAAAGACGCGATTCTACTCGGTAAGTTCTTGCATCGCATTGTCTCGATTATCCCTATAAAACCATTCCAGAGCGAAGCGGTTAGCAATCAGCTTGTACTTGCAAGTTATTCCCCGGTGTCAACCCTCTGTCCATTCTTTTGGTGCGTACTCGCGAATCCACTTTGAATTTTGAAGAACGCGTGTGCTGAACGAAAAGCTGTTTTACAGACGCGCGTATTCATCGTTAATTAACCTACAACTCGTCAAAAATGCTCTTCAACTTCAAGTCGCTGTTCGCCATCGCGTCTCTGCTCTCCGTCGCGGGGCTCGCCATCGCTGCTCCTCAGCGTGCGCCCAACGGAAACGACCTCCACCACGGCTCCTCTGGAAGTTCGGGTAGCACGGGTAGCACTGGAAGCACGGGTAGCACCGGCAGTAGCGGCAGCAGCGGAAGCTCTGGGAGCAGTGGTAGCTCTGGCAGTAGTGGAAGTTCTGGGAACAGTGGAGGCGCAAGGCGCGCGACCCCTCCCTCCGCCCCCGCCCCAGCTGCAGCGGCCCCCGCGGTCCCAGCCCCGCCTGCAGCGGCACCCGCACCTAACCCAGTCAGTGGCATCCTTGACACTGTATTTGGACTCACCGGTGGCCTCTAAATTTATTGGCGTCTTTTGTCACTCCTCAACATACTAGCACTCATATCCATGATTTATCCATCGACCAGATTTGCTTCTATTTGTATTTATGATTTTGTGCCCATGTCCATATAGTAACTTTCGCATCATGAGTGCTTTGAATCTCGGTGTACAGTACTCGGTGCTCGCTGTTTTCGATCATTTTTTACGAACGATGTTGACCAGCGGACACATTTCGTGCAATATAACGCATATCTTATTACTTTCTACAAAGATGTGTTGAATGCCTTCCACGAAGGGAATCGTCTTTGATCTGGGCAGACGAAAATATCGGAGACGAGATGTACTTGAAGGACGAGGGCGATCAGAAAAAAAGCTAAAGCTCGGGATTGTCCGTTGCCGTGGGACGTGCTGACTGCGCACCAATTTTCGCCTTCCTTGCTTTCCTTCAAACTCACCCTATCGCTCACGTTCTTACCATGAAGATCCGTCGAATTATTGCTCCTAACAACGACGCAAAGCGATAACTGATGCAGTACTGATTCCTTGCGGAAATGAGTTTCGTAGATGGCAATCGATGGACGAAGAAGAGCGGCACGATTTCAGAGTTTTGGCGCCTGCCATGCTGACTTGGGTCTGCCCTTCGAATTCAATGATCTGGCAAGTTCGTCGTTCGCATTCGTGTGGTTTCTTGCTGTTTACGTGAGACTCACTCGATATCTATTGTTGAATTATTTGACTGAATTATTCTCAATGTGTTATTCTGTTCGTAGGGGATATTCGAAAGTTCTGACCTCGGTCGTACCCGTCGTTTGAACTATGACGCCGACCTCAATATTCAGCGAGTTCCCCGATGCTTCTAGATTTATCTCGTTAGCGAAGCTGGCCATGAAATTTCGCAATCACGGAAGCAGACCAAATCGCTCTCTTGAGGGGATCCGCGCCTGAAACAGCGAGCTTCCAAGATTTCATGAGCGAGATTGGAGTGAGTTACCGGAGGATCGTGGCAAATAACAGTATGTTCTCCGAGTCCTTAGTCTGAAGGTGGCGCATTCGTTCTGTCTTTGAAGCTTCGTCGGTTAGTAAAATGCAACATACCTCCAGACTCAGAAATTCATCGGTTAATGGAGATTGAGGGGATGTTCGGATTCCAAGTCGTCGTTGGATATTCTAGCCCGGGTTTTCAACGTGCCGACCTCGACTTTGAAACCTAACGGAGTTGCTCGACAACTCCGTTAGCTCACTCACCCAAAGCCTCGAATCTTGCAGCTCGAAGATAAACTTTGACTCTCTCTTCTACGGTATGTCATCTCTCCATTTCTTTCATCGCCGGACCTGAGTAACATGCATAGGCGTATTGTATGCACTTCAAGAGCCGGACTCAGGCAAGCTTTGGTGATTTGACCTGCAGGATGGCCTCAAGAGCGATTTTTTTCGAGCTCCGGACTGGTATCATCATTTTGATTCGACGCGACGAATATCCATAACTGAAGGGGAACCCGCTCGAAGAATCATAGAATCCACCGTTTCTAAAAATCGAAGAAACGTCCTTCAATGCTGGACGTCGAACTGAAGGCCCGACTTCACCCGGTCCAGATTTGTTTGCAACCTCTTGATTTGCGGTATAAAGAGGGCACAAATTTTTACATCGTCCTCCAACTTGTTTTCTCAAGTTATTCGATTTCAAGCTCCTCCTTTTCGTTCACTCATTCGGTGCGTCTTCACTATAAATTCCTTGCGTCTTTCATATTTCATGTTGAGCTGACGTTGGCCCTCTCCCCCCCTCACAGACCCGTCGACCGAACCTACTCCCTCCCTTTCAACCACCACGACCAAAGATGATGTTCAACCTCAAGTCGCTCCTCGCCGTCGCCTCCCTGCTCTCCATCGCAGGCCTCACGGTCGCCGCACCCGAGCCCCAGCATCACGGCGACAACAACCGCCACGCTGCAAGTGCAGCGGCAGCTGCTCCCTCTGCTGCAGCTGCGGCCCCTGCGGCGGCTGCACCTCCCGCCCCCGCAGACCCTCTTGCGGGCCTCCTGAGCCTGGTTGGGACGATACTTTAAGGCTCGGACGTGGGTGAGTAGAAATTCGTCGATTCTTTTTTTCAGCCTAGCTGACTGACATCTTGACTTCATACTTCATCAGAGAGCGCCTATAGAAGATCTTTATTTCTGCTTATTCAAAGTTGATTGCCTGTGCATCAGCTCTCGTTGTAATCGTTGTATCTGAAGAGATATAAATATAAGCACATTGATCTCGTTTGCTCGATCGAAGGTTCTGTGTGACACTTTCTGTCCAACTGCGAAGAAGGCATCGCCTGCCAAAGCTAACTTTACTTCTCTTCTCCCTTCTTCGTTTTTTTCTTCTCGAAGTCCAAATCATTCACACCACTCTCACATATACTTGAAGGCAAGGCATTTGCCTTATGGTTGATGGAATTGGTTGGCATGATCGAATAATAAAAGGGGGACATAAAAATAGCCAAATTCGTAGTCTACTGTGTGCTAGCGGGTGCTTTCCAAAGAGTCCATTGGATGATTTGGTATGGTATGATACGGGGCGGGGCGGGGGATGTCGGAACGAAGCTCGAAAACAGTGAATGCGGTGAATAATGGACATTTGTGGTGAAGGGTGGCGAAGGGGAAGGAGGAACAGCGAAGAAGGGGAAAAGCGAAGGGTAGGAGGGAGGAGGAGGAGGGGTCGAAGTGATTACGTAGTCGTTTAGAGCACAACGAAGAGCATCCCGCTGACCAGCGCGAGCGCTCCCACAGCCCAAACGCTCGAGACCGTCCTCACACCCACCGCCGCCCCACTCGAGCTCGATCCATTCCCGCTGCTCGCAGCCCCGTTCGTCGCCTGGTCCGCACGCGCACTCGCCGTTGTCGACGCCTGGCTCGCCGCGGGCGAGTCGGGGTATGGGAACGTCGCGTTCGTGGTCGTCTCGAGGTACATGTTCGCCTCGGGCCAGCCCTGGCACGTCCCGATCGGCTCTAGAGTTAGCTGAGGCGTGAAGGAGAGCGCTGCGTTGAGCGTGTAGCCGACGGCGAGATCCACGGTCTGTGGGTAGAGATCGTGCTCGAGGACGATGAAACTGATGAGGTGGGAAGTCAGTTCAGAGTCCGAAAAAACATAGATAGTAGAGCATAATGCTTACCCAGTGTCGATGAGCGTCGCGTTGCCGAGGATGTACAGGAAGTCCTGGTATGATTCAGGGCCAGTGACGAGACCGCCGGGGACTTGCCAGTCGTTGGTGTCGAACTGGTTGTTCTCGGGTCCACGAGTCCAGATGATCGGCTGGAGACCCATGGCGAGAGCGATCGCCCGAACGCGGTCATCAATGTCGCCATAGGGAGGACGCATCGTCGTTGGGGTGACACCAAGAATGTCCTGGATTGCCTTACGGGTCCAGCCAAGCTCTGCGACGATCTCCTCGTTCGTGAGCTTCGTGAGGGGCTAAATTCATTCACTACATATGAGCGACTGATGAACGTAGAAGAATACAGAACGGACCGGGTGCGACCAGGTGTGCACACTGATCTCGTTTCCACTCATGTACTCGTCCTTAAGGGTTTCCGGGTATTCGATCGTTCGCGAACCGACCACGAAGAACGTCGCCTTCAACTGCTTCTCCGAAAGGAATTGCAAAAGCTTAGGAGTCGACGGGCTTGGTCCATCGTCGAAACTGATTGAAATGCTTGAGCATCCGAAGCAAGGAAAAAGTACAAAAGAAATCTCACCTCATACCCCAAGTGTACTTGGTTGGGCAAGAAACAATGTCGGTCGAGCGAGTGTAACCACCG